>RDPX01000537.1:0-41973 GCA_003991215.1 Morbakka virulenta
ATATTACAACCACCGGTGTGTAATTTTTACAGTTTTTAATTTGCTTTTCGATAAAACTAAATACCAAGGATTGATATTCTTGTCATACTGTTTTACTTTTTGTTTATAATTTGATTTCACTGTAAGCCAAACGATGAACATATTCTTCAACTAGCTTTAAATAATTTATTTATTGAATTACCCTCTTACAATAAAAATAAATATCGAAAATTACATTTTTAACAATCAAGATTTAGGTTCAGTTTAATATTTTCATTGCTCTGTAATCATAAAATTAAAATTTATTTCAACTAGTTGTACATCATTACTTTAATTTTTAATTTTGTATATTTCCGTTCGCTTTTCCAAAAAACATGATTGATATTTTTGTCATCATGTTTTGCTTTTGGTTCTATATTTTGATTTCACTGAAACCAAAACGATAAAAAAAATTTAACTGGCCGTCTGTAATTTTTATACCCTTCACTTTGGTTTTCGATATAACTAAATATTGAGGATTGGAATTTAGACATCATGTTTTCCTTTCCTTTCAAAATTTGATTACACTGTAACCAAAAACAAAACAGGAAAAATATATTTCCACTAGGGTACATAATTTTCATACCTTTTACTTTGCTTTTTGTTAAAACTAAATGCTGACAGTTGCAATTTTTGACATTCTGTTTTCCTTTTCATATAAAGTATATTTCAACTACAGTTATATATATTTTTGTTCCCTTTACATGGCTTTTCAATTTATCTAAATACGGGGAATGCAAGTTGTGGTCTCCTGTTCTCTTAACTTTGTTTGTCGATACAAGTAAATATTGATGATTGCAATTGTTGACATCCTGTTTTACTTTTGGTATCATAATTTGATATCACTGTAACCAAAACATTACAAATTATATCTTATGTACAGGTATTTAAGTATTATACCTCTTACTTTGTTTTACGATAAAACAAAATATCGAAGATTACAATTTTTGACATCGTGTTTTACTTTTGGTTATTTATTTTGATTACATAATAAACAGAACAAAAAATATTATATTTAAACTAGCGGTGCATAATTTTTTCCACTTTTCACTTTGTTTGTCGATGAAAGAAAATAACGAGGATTGCAAGTTTCGAAATGGTGTTTACTTTTGGTTCCATATTTTGATTACACTTTCGTCATTACAATCAATAGATATTAAAACTAGAGGTACAAAATTTTTATTTCAGGCTACCATAAAATTTTCATCAACATCAAGTTTCCTGTATCATTCATGCATTGGCAATCATCTTCTTTTAAAGCAGTTTATTTGAGCCTACCATTAAATCTGCATCAACGTCAAGTTTCCTGTATCTTTCAAACATTGGCAATCATCTTCTTTTAAAGCAGTTTATTTGAGCCTACCATTAAATCTGCATCAACGTCAAGTTTCCTGTATCTTTCAAACATTGGCAATCATCTTCTTTTAAAGCAGTTTATTTGAGCCTACCATTAAATCTGCATCAACGTCAAGTTTCCTGTATCTTTCAACACTTGGNTTGAGCCTACCATTAAATCTGCATCAACGTCAAGTTTCCTGTATCTTTCAAACATTGGCAATCATCTTCTTTTAAAGCAGTTTATTTGAGCCTACCATTAAATCTGCATCAACGTCAAGTTTCCTGTATCTTTCAAACATTGGCAATCATCTTCTTTTAAAGCAGTTTATTTGAGCCTACCATTAAATCTGCATCAACGTCAAGTTTCCTGTATCTTTCAAACATTGGCAATCATCTTCTTTTAAAGCAGTTTATTTGAGCCTACCATTAAATCTGCATCAACGTCAAGTTTCCTGTATCTTTCAAACATTGGCAATCATCTTCTTTTAAAGCAGTTTATTTGAGCCTACCATTAAATCTGCATCAACGTCAAGTTTCCTGTATCTTTCAAACATTGGCAATCATCTTCTTTTAAAGCAGTTTATTTGAGCCTACCATTAAATCTGCATCAACGTCAAGTTTCCTGTATCTTTCAAACATTGGCAATCATCTTCTTTTAAAGCAGTTTATTTGAGCCTACCATTAAATCTGCATCGACGTCAAGTTTCCTGTATCTTTCAAACATTGGCAATCATCTTCTTTTAAAGCAGTTTATTTGAGCCTACCATTAAATCTGCATCAACGTCAAGTTTCCTGTATCTTTCAAACATTGGCAATCATCTTCTTTTAAAGCAGTTTATTTGAGGCTACCATTAAGTCTGGATTAACGTCAAGTTTCCTGTCTCTCTCAGATGTTGGCAATCATCTTGTTTGAAACCAGTTTTTTCTTGACAATTTGACGAAGTCGGAGGCCAGGGCAGCTTCTTCTGTCCTACGTAGTAAGTTTATGCAGACTTATAAAATATTGAAGCTTTAATTATCCTCTCAAGCGATTATTATTGACTTTTCGTAGCAGTGCAATGGCTGTTAAATTTCAACGGTATTATAAATGCTTAGTAAACTGCATCGGCCTTTTGATGATTGCTGATTTCAAGTTCCATTCATTATTAAACATTTGTGAACTTTCGATATTACTTATCTTATCAGTCTATAAAACTCTAAACATCTCTTAGAATTCAGATTTCAGGAGCGTCAAGGGCTTTTTTTAATCACATTACTGGTTGGCCAACATTTAGAAGTGTACACCAGAACCAACATTGAATAAGCATTAAAGACTCTTGTTTTGATATTCACATTTTAATATTTGAATTTTAGTTCATTTTGAAGTCGATCGAACGTGCTTTTAAATGCTAACATCCTTCCCTTTTTTGTGTGTCACGGAGGCAGATAACGTAATGCATTTTTGTGAGTACAAGCTCTGCCTTCTATTCGAAGGTGGCTTTAACTAATTTTCAGGAATTATTTCAATGTTACTGTTTATACGTTTAAACCATAAATTTTCTAAAAAAAGCCTTAATTAGGAAGACAAAAATAAGTTGTAGGAATAGGTAAATTTAGCTATCGAGGCATCAGAGAAAATTGAAAAAGAATTATCAAGATACCCTTTAATAGCTTGGGGCCATCTAGAAATCGCCCTGACAAAAATTCTTTGTATGAAAGAGCGTACACCAGCTGAGAAAACAAGATAATTCTAAAAGGAATTAAATGGGACCTAGGTCGACATTAGAAAATAAAATGGAAAAGGATAGTGAAATATATTAGCTGGAAACTGTGTCATAATGGAAACATTTTTTAATCGACTTTTCTGATCCAGTTTCTATTACAGCATCTTTTCACCAAGGACTGTCTCTATTTAAGGATGCATGGTATGTGCTACAAGGGCGTAGCTCCCATTCATTGATTTCCTTGTTAATTTCAATATGTTGTTTAAGCTGCAAGATGAGCCCGTATTAAAAGGATTGAAGGCAAAATTTAGATACCTTGCTTGAGGCAAAAATAACCCTCCGTTTGAGAGGAGCAAATGGAATGAAAAATTTGAGTTGGGATGAACTAGATTAGAAATGGTACTATAGCCAGCTAATCTAAAACCTCTATTTCAAGGCCTGGTTCATAGTCCTATTAAAAGAAACATTCGTTCTGCAGAAGGTTTATTGGTGTTGGGTCAATATTTGTTGGGATCTCTTGTTCCTGCATACAGACTGAAAACGTTCGTTCTGTAGAAGGTACACACATGGGTGTAGATTCAGTATCAACAATAAAATATCCATTAATTTCCTTATGTGTTAAGTACTTAAGATAACAACTGACATTTTCAACATACTGCTGATATTTTAATCAGTCCCTGCTTGTAACAAGATCAAGATTGAATCCAAAGTGACACTTGCTGTTAGTTCTGTGTGGTAAATGCTTTTATTTGCAATTGTCCTGACTGCACTAAAGAGAATCCAGTAGACGTCTTGAAAGGCTTATACTTTGACATCAAGGCTAAATAGAGGCTATAATAATGCCCTAAATGGAAAAGGTTAATGTAATTTAGACCGCACATTACTGGTAATAGATTGCCGGACTTCTGGTAGCTTCAAAAAGCAAATACCGCCATAAACCTTCCTTCCGCTTTAGTGAAGTACCTCAGAGGACCACTATCCGAGCCAAGAAAAAAAGGAGAAAGTACGTTACAGTAAAAAATGAAGGATAAAATGGGAAAAAAGATAAGACTGTTATGGTAAACATTGCAGCCGTATTACCTTTGGGATGATACCATCTATGAAAGACCTGATTTCCTCTTCTGGTTTTTACTGATATCGATGGTTAATACTGCAGCCATACTGCTTTTCATATAATCCTGTATATGAAGGACCCGGACAGAAGATACACAAATCAGCAAATGATAGGTAGAAAGTACAACGTACAGTCATATTTTTCTGTCCATCCTCAAAAAGGGCACGCCTCCTCCATCTCCTTCCTCCCTCTTCAACAGCTCTACTTCTCGGTCCTTCCCAAAAATTGACAGCTGCTAGATGGTGCATTTATAAAAAATGATGAAGAGCCTTTTTGCTATCACAAGGGAGCAGGTGTCAATGTTCACTACATACAATAATTAGATTCAGGTTTTAGCAAGTTAGCTTTTTAGTGCTTATGTCGACACACATTTTTTCAAATTAGAATCATGCTTTCGGGGGATTACAAAACCTTCTCCAGCCTGGATAAAATATGTGATAAAAATAACAATCTGACTAAACTATTCAAATTGAGGTTTTCGCATATAATTGCATTTTTGTTTTTGTCTGTAGACTCTTGATAATAAAAATAAGTTCGTATGCTACCAGCTGTTTGTCTATCTTACTCTTCACTTTACTCTTCTTTGTCTATCTTTTTTTCAAAACCTGGATTAATTCACTAAGTATTTTCAACGTAGCATATTCCCTATTCGTTGTCTGAATATTTAAAGTTCTTTTTAATCATGATAAAAACTTTAAATTGGGCTTAAATCCGACATTTCAAAAGAAAGGCCCCAAAATTATGGCATAAGGCCATTGTTATTTGATAAAAATTCTCTTTTCTTTAAATCCTGCAGGGTAAAATGAATCGCCTCCTGTGAACAAAGCTAAATAGATTTATTAACAAGAGGAAAAAATTTTTTTATTGAGTTTCAAAACCATTCATTGATGCTAGTAACCAGCTGCCATTTCCTACATATTGCAACTTTTTTTTCTCTTACCCTTTAAAAAGGGTGACCCTTTTCATGTCCATGTTGTAGCTCCAAGTTATTTCTTAGACCATTTTAAACAAAATTATCTCTCGGCAACTGATGTTATCGCAATGAATTTGTGCTTACATGTCAGTTCGATATCAACAGGTAATTTTGTATTTCAACGATGAAAAAGGTTAATTCTACAACACAAATTTTGTTAAGGATTCAGGATAATGTTTATGTTATGGTATTTAGATGGACTGTCGTGGCTATTTCTTTGTTTTTCTATTCCTTTTTTATGCAGCGAACTTCTGGGAAGATATTCAATATCCAAGGTACCCAAATCTAAGGTTTTATGTGTGAAGTGCCTTCTTTAGAGTTGTTTCACTAAATCTAAATACTTACGAACTGTTTCAAAAGAAATTTTGTCTCTACAAGAATGGTATTTTTCTGGTGTGAAATATTAGGCCTATTGAGGTTGTAATCTAAATGCCTAAAAAGAACAATTTCCCACTCGTTCATCTATATTTTTTTATTTATTAAAGATCATATTACAGGGTGAAACGATAGAGTATAATAGAAATATAATATATTCAATGCATTTAATATATATTTGTCAACGCTGATGGCAATTAAGGAGCTGTCTCTTAATGGTTAGAGCAACTGCACCGTAACCAAGACGTTCCGGGTTCGAAATTCCGAGCAGGTGACTTCGAAGCTTCACAAATGAAAAAGCCATTGGTTGGCGTCAGGAAAGGCATTCGGTCAAGAAAATCCCTCACTACCAAATCCAAGTCCCGTCGAGAGGGACCGTCTGAGGTTCATTTACTGGGAAAAATAACGTTCCGGGTTCGAAATTCCGATCGGGTGACTTTGAAGCTTCACAAATGAAAAAGCCATTGGTTGGCGTCAGGAAAGGCATTCGGTCAAGAAAATTCCTCACTGGCAAATCCAAGTCCCGATGAAGGGCACCGTCTGAGGTTCAGTTACTAAGGAAAAATAACGTTAAAGAAAAAGTTTGTGCTAGTTATATGGTTCTGTATGAAATAAAATGTTAGCCAAAAGTTAAAACAGTAGTGTATTTTTTATTTTAAAAATCTTGAAAAGCCTCTATAAGAATATTGGAAGGTTTTTTACTGCACATCGTCACGCAAGTATAACAATCTTTAATGATGTTTTGATATTTCAAGAGGTAACAAAACCGTTCTAATAAATAATTAAATGATTATCTACTACCATAATAAAATTTCTAATTTGTAGTAGAAACTTAAATCAGTACCTATAAAAAACCTCTCTTTGTACTTCGTTTTTCTTGTCATTTTAATTGGAAATAATTTACCTAATTGCAATCAATGCGAAAGACTGTTAATAGCTACTAGACTGATGATCATTCCATGAACATATGTTAAAAAGTTCTTTAACGACAAAATAGTTCATCTCTTAAATATCGTCTATCGTCTGTTTCTATTATAATTTGCTTTTAAAATAAATACCACAGAATATTGAATGTGCAAACAAAATTAACACACAGCTCGAAATTGTAGGGTTGGTTAATCCACAAGAATAATTGAAAAACAAGACTGAAAAACCTTCAGTCAAAAAGCGCGAGCATAGTATTTTATTTATTTTATTCTATTTTATAATTGAGCAAAGAAGTGTCCATAAAAATAACTGAACATGACTGAGCAAAGACGTGTCTAGAAAAATAACTGAACATTACTGAGCAAAGACGTGTCTATAAAAATAACTGAACATTACTGAGCAAAGAAGTGTCCATAAAAATAACTGAACATTACTGAGCAAAGAAGTGTCTAGAAAAATAACTGAACATTACTGAGCAAAGAAGTGTCTAGAAAAATAACTGAACATTACTGAGCAAAGAAGTGTCTAGAAAAATAACTGAACATTACTGAGCAAAAAAGTGACTATTAAAATAACTGAACATTACTGAGCAAAGCAGTGTCTAGTAAAATNTGAACATGACTGAGCAAAGACGTGTCTAGAAAAATAACTGAACATTACTGAGCAAAGACGTGTCTATAAAAATAACTGAACATTACTGAGCAAAGAAGTGTCTATAAAACTAACTGAACATTACTGAGCAAAGAAGTGTCTATAAAAATGACTGAACATTACTGAGCTAAGAAGTGTCAAAAAAACTCTGAATTTCACTGAGTACATGGATGGGTGCCCATTAGGTCTACATTCAACTCAGTTTCAGAATTGATCAACGTATTGTTCTATTACACAATGGAGCACGCGTACAGGGCACGTATTAAAGATTAGTCTATTATTATATCAAATGCCTAGAACGAAAAGAGAAACCATCCAAGAACAAGAACAATAACAAGGAAAAAATAAAGATATAGAAGCGCGCCAATACTTGGTCGCGCTTCATAAAAGCAAGACTTAAATCTGTAAATTGAATTTCCAAAATATATTTTAATTCCTTTTCCGATTTCTTATATCTTACTAAATAAAAACACACATGTTTGCAACTGCACTTTCATCAATCTTCCCATTAGTTTAGATTTAGTACTTTTGTTATCTGACAATATCCTTACTCATTTTCTTTTTGTATCGTTTTAAGTCTGTTTTTTCGTTTCGATTATAATACTATTGAAAACCTTTTCATACAACGATTTAGGGTATTATTATCATTATTATTATTATTATTATTATTATTATTATTATTATTGAGTGGTGGAGCAATACTAGTCCACGGGGGACTCAGGGGTAGAAACCCCAGCAAACCAATCCGACTCCCAGCCCGATAAGGGTAAGCTGGGTGCATGCATCACACCCAAGTATGTGTGATAAATAGATGGTAATAAAAACACAACACATTATTATTATATCATTATATTATTGTTACTATTATTATTATTATTATTATTATTATTATTATTATTATTATATTATTATTATTATTTTTAAAATGTTTGACTTCGAATACAACTTCAGTAAAATAATACTGTTATCCTAGTTGGACCACGAAGACGAAAAAAAACCCTTTTAAAATCATTTTTATAAAGTAGCATTTTTTACCACTGCTGTAAAAGAGGTAAAGTTTTCAACCTTCCTTATTTCCAAAGGAAGTTGGTTGTAAAACTTCCCCCCAGTACTAAAAAAGCCTTTTTTGTCTAGTTCTAATCTCATTTTCGGGTAATATTTTGGCTTGAATCTAGAAATATTTAAAAGATCAGACCAAGAAACTTTATTGCAAAAAGCAGCTTATAACTTGTGCTAGTCGTAGCATTCTGGTAGAACAATACTTTGCTTCATGAAATTAAGTTTTAACTAATACAATCAAATTTGGCGCGGTCAAAAGGCATCTCATTCAAGCGGTGAGAAAGAAGGACAGAAGAAATACCATTGGCTCTAAAGGTATCGTGTTGGAAAATACGCATCATGCAAGATTCTGACGACAGCGAGAGTCCTCAGAAACGCACAGCCCTTCTAGCCAGTTAATTTAAGAGATTTCTCGTTAAGGCCACAGCATTTAGCAAAATATGAATTGAAGAACAAGGCTAAACAAACAAGGAGAAGGCCATACCATCTTCCGGTCAAGCAAAGGGAAGGAAGAGAGCAGGAAGCAGGAGTGGGTTTTATCATGAAGAACACCATCGTCAGCAAACATTAGACCCTCTAGTTGGCCACTCCGTCCGTCTCATTTCTTTGTGGATTGCCGCTACATGGTGACCAGCTCACCACTTCATCAGCGCCTGTGCCCTCACGCCAAACTTGGATTCTGGTACAAAAGAAACTTTTTACAGAGAATTGAAAAGCCTTCTCGTCAAAGATAATAAAGGGGACAAGTTCGCCATTAAGGGCAGCTTTAACGCCAGAGTGAGCAAACACTTTAATTTTTGGCCAGAAGCCCTCGGTTGACACTGGGATGACAGTTGTACTGATAATGGAGGGGTGCTCCTAAAGCTGTTTGCAAAAATGGATAAATGGATAGATGGATAGATGGATAGATGGATAGGTGCATAGGTGGATAGGTGGATAGGTGGATAGATGGATAGATGGATAGATGGATAGATGGATAAATGGATAAATGGATAGAAGGATAGATGGATAGATAGAAGAATAGATAGATGTATAGGTAATGACATAAATAAAGAAATAAATAATGGATAAATCGATAATAATAACAAAGTCAGGAGAACAAAGTAATTTGATTTTCCTAAAATGAAAAATGGTTACAGAGAAATCCCGAATCCAGTGTGTGTGTCTGTTGGGGGATAGGGGGAGAGGAGCGGTCAAAGTCTAGTAAATGATGCTTTGCAGTTCATTAGAAGATCCAATATCAGGTCTTACTATTGGTGTCATTGTTAACTTCTGTGTAGTCTAAATTTTTGTTTGACTACTTTTTTTAACAGGCTCTCTCGCATGGTCATTATTCAATATTTTATTAAAGATAATACCGTGATCCAGCAGAGGCTTTAGGAACGAAAATCGTGAAGACAAACAATTGCCCCAAGGGTTAATTTTTATCTCCCTGAGAATTTAGCTTTCCTTAGACATACGTTTGCATTTGTATGGAATTAATTCCAGATGTAGTGTAAAAATCGTCCAGGCACTTCACAGCCAAGAATGACAGATTAGAAGTACCGGCTCGTACATTTTCAAATGATACAGTATTATCGCGGTAGTATGGACTGGCAAATTAGGCAGCAGGTGAAACAGATTTCATAAGATGGTGATAATGTTCACAGACTAAGTTGTTGAGTTTGCCCCTCCACTTGAACAATTTAACATTTAGAGCAACACCTGATAAATTTACCCCTAGAGCATCGTTATATTGGAAACTCTTGGTTACAGCAGACGTAGCTTCAGATCATATTGAAGTTCCAGCTAATCAAAAAATTGATTGCGAGTTGTTAATTAAAAAGTCGTTCTTAATTCAACAATTAGAATCCAATTCAAATGGTTAGGAAAAACCTTTTATAAATTAACAAAATTACATTCACATGTAGTTTATCGCTTTGTTGACGTCAGTACATCTAAATATTATTACTTTTTATATCATAAAGAGTATATTACCTATTACGATGGTATGATCATTGTTATCATACGTCAATTACTGTGATTTGTAAAATCCTCTTTTTTATTATTGTAGTGGTAGTAGTGGTAGTAGTAGTAGTAGTAACAGTAATAGTAGTAGTAATAGTAGTAGTAGTAGTGGTAGTGGTGGTAGTAGTAGTAGTAGTAGTGGTAGTAGTATTAGTAGTGGTAGTAGTAGTGGTAATAGTAGTGGTAGTAGTAGTGGTAATAATAGTGGTAGTAGTAGTGGTAGTGGTAGTAGTAGTATTTTTGTTGTTGTTATTATTATTATTTTTTATTATTATTATTATTATTGTTATTATTCCTATTATAATAATAAAATAATAATAATAACAATGATAATAAAAATAGTTACATTTCTATAAAATTATTATTCCTGTTAGAGGAGCCATTTCTTAATGGTTAGTACAACTGCACCGCAACCAAGAATTCGGGGTTCGATTCCCCAAGAGGGCGACTTAGAACATTTATAGAAAAAAAGCCATTGGTTTGCGTCAGGAAGGGCATCCGACCAAGAAATTTCTCACTGCTAAATCCAACCAAGTCAGTTTGAAGGGCACCGTCTGAGCCCCAGTTACTGGGGAAAATAAAAGTTCTTTTACTTTCAGTTACTTTGAAATATAAGCGCCTTACAAAACGTTGTGTGTATGTATGTAAATTCCCTCAAATAAATATCAGGGTACAACATAAAAAAAACCATAGGAAAGTTGAATTCTGTATGATATTTTTATTTTTTATCCGATATTTGATCTGCTGCTGCTATTATGATCGAGAAAATGGAACGGTTACATAGCAGTAAGGTAACTGTAGAGTATATTATATTCGGCATTTCTGTCAGCATCCTAAAATTGAAACTCTAAAGATCAGCTAAGCCTTTTCAAATTACATGTCCAGAAAGAAGGTTTGCTCTGTCAAAGCAAGATTGATACAAACTTTAAATCAACTTTAAACAGTTAATCTACCAACATCTTATGTTATGAGCAGGTGGTTATGTGGCCTCAAATGCAGAATATTCAAAACTTTGGCGGAAATCGTGTATCGGCTAAACAGACAACAGAATGTTACTTCAGTATAAAGATAGCAAGCATCAAATATTAGTCTGGACCTGATTTAGAGATAACGGGTGTCTTGCATGAATAGATTGTTAGCAAATGACCAGAGTTTATACAAAAGTAATGGTTTAAAGGGAGGAAATGTCCGCTTTAAATCAACAAAGTATGCCCATGACGACTTTATTAATTTTAGCAAGGCTTCTTTCACCATATTTAGACTGCACGTAGTTTACAACTACGTAAATCATCATTTCTTGACCAAGTTTTAGATCGATCTATAAGATGACCAGACCTCCAGACAACCAAACAATAATAGTGGTACATGGGTGCCCACTGCACGAATATCAGAGGCAAAAGACCTGACTATAGGATATAAAAATTAAGAGGTAGTTCTAACGCAGTCTAAAGGACCTTCTGACTACTACAGAAAACATAATGGAGCCCAGAGTATCCATCTGGATCAACAAAAAAGAAGATAAGAGGCAAAAGAAAAAGAGCAGATGAAATACCCATGGCTTCGATAATGAGACAAAAGTAATTAAACTGTGGTGCAGGACACATAGATCTAAATACACTAAGTAAAATGACTATAGTTTTATTAAAGTGAATATACCTCGACAAAAATTCAAACTAATTTGTAATATACGTCAGCACAAATGTTGTGATATTTCAAAGAAAAAGGTCTTATATAGGGAATCCTTATAAATTTATCCATTTATGCTGATTAATTTGACGCACTTTTTGCTAACCTGCAATAAAAGTTTTACTTTGATATTGCTGTTATTGTACTGTTATGTCAATGATTATTGCCGTATGTTCCTTCTTTTCTGTTAAGACTAAATCATCTGGCCTTCTTGCTTCAATCACATTATCACACTGGATATTGACATCCCACAACAACTTTACATCATCACTCTCCACAACCCTTTCAGGGGCATGCTCGTACCAGTTCTCACTGCATTCCAGTCTTCTTTTCTTGCATATATCTCAATGGATCCTTCTCGCTACGTTATCGTGACGCCTCTTTCACTCCTTCTGAGCTAATCTCCCGCATGTACTTACAATGTGTTGGATATTTTCACCTGTTTTGCCGCACAATCGACACAGAAAGCTTTTAGTCGTTCTGTCAATGTGATAATTCACATAATTTATCCTGTTTGTTTGCTCTTGTGCTGCACAAACCAAGGCTTCTGCACCAATCTTCAAATCTCATTTTGACAACCATTCCCAAGTCTTCTCCTTGTCTACATCATCTATCAGGTCTCTGAAAAACTGTTCATGCATTCTCTTTTCATTCCATATATCTTTCGCTTTATTTTCATTTCTGGCCTTAAGATCTCTGACTTTCTCCAGTTCACTTGCATTTAATTTCTCGAATTTGACTACACCCTTTAACCGTTTCTCTTCAGATTTGGCCACGTACACTTTCAAACTACTCTCCTCTTCTTTGACACATCGTTCTATACAAATAAGACCTCTTCTCCCATCTTCTCTTTTCACATACAGCCTGTCAGCATCACTCTTCGGATGGAAAGCTCCATACATTGTCATTATTTTCCTTGTTTGTCTCTCTAAATTTTAAAGCTCGTTTTCTCTCCATTGTATAATTTCTGCTACATACCGGAATATAGCCACTGCCCGTGTCTTGATAGCCGATACCTTATTTTCCCCGTTCGACTTTGATCTAAGTACCAGCCTTACCCTTCTTTTTTATTCCTTTCCAGTTGCATCTTTCATTTCAGGTTCTTTAATTTTATCTAATTCCACAATACCTAGATAACTGTAACCTTCCTCCTCAACCTCTTTCATTGTTTGTCCATCAGCTAACTTAATTCCTTCACTTCTAACAATCTTTCCTGCTTTCAAGGTCATAATGCCACACGTTTTTTATCCCAAATTCCATACCAATGTCGTTGCCGAACATGTAAACGGTTCTAACAAGCATACTCATCTGATATTCAGTTTTGGCGTACAGCTTCAGGTCGTCAATAAACAATAAATGGTTGACCTTGTATTCCTTCTTTCTCCATTTGTAAGCCGAATTCACTTTCCGCAGTATCAGTGACAATTGTATCATACTAAGGACAAATAATAGTGTCGATAGACGATAGATGTCTCTGGAAAATCCCCTCTTCACAAAACCTCTCCAAGACACCCGTTCGATATCAGTGCTACCTTCCACTGTTTCATGCTCCTTCCAAGAAAGTTCTTTATATTGTTAGCTATTCCAAATACCTCCATAAATTCGCTTATCCAACTAAGCGGGACCAAGCCATAGACTTTTCGATAACCTATCCAAGATATAACGAGATTTGTAAGCCTTTTCTTGCAATCTCTGAGTACGGTTCTGTCTATGAGCAGTTGATTTTTCGTGCCCCTACTTCTTCGCCTACATCCTTTCTGTTCACCTGGTAATATATTGCTCTTTTCTAGATATTGGTACATTTCATCTGCTACAATACCCGTCAAAAGTTTCCACATTAATGGAAGGCAGGTAGTGGGTCGATAATTATCTACCGCTATGCCTTTCGGTGGATCATTTTGACAAAGAACTTTTCGACTATGTGCTGTCCATTGAAGGACCTCCTCTTCTGCTAACATGCCATCAATTTAGAATGCAATTTTTTCATAAAGAGCGGCGAAGTGTTTTAGCCAATATCCCTGTACTGCATCTGGTCCTGGTGCTTTCCAATTCGGAAGTTTCCTACTTTGCCTTTTAACTTTCTCTGTGTTTATTTTCACCACGTCTTGCGTGTGTTTTATATCACGATCTGTTTCTTTCTTCAACTCCTTTAACCATATAGCAGTTCTATTGTAATCCTTCTCCACACTCAAAATTTCCTAATTGTTCTTGCTTCGTCACATATCCACTGCTCCTTTGTTTCAAACATGCCTCTTACCCTCCATTCTCTAAACATACGTTGTCTGTAACCTCTATTAGATTTACCGCTCTCATCAAAAGGATTACTTCTACAAAAGCACTACATAATGATTCTGTTGATTTCTTTAGTCCATTTCTTTCCAGCAGTAGCAGGATGACGACCGGGTTTTCGCTGCTGTGCCGAGAAACAGAAAAAAGATTTTTTATAAAAATTCTTTAAAAATATATGTATACATAAAATTATAGTATAAAAAGTTTAAAATCTAGAGAAAAAAAGAATACATTCAACACCAAANCCGCTATGCCTTTCGGTGGATCATTTTGACAAAGAACTTTTCGACTATGTGCTGTCCATTGAAGGACCTCCTCTTCTGCTAACATGCCATCAATTTAGAATGCAATTTTTTCATAAAGAGCGGCGAAGTGTTTTAGCCAATATCCCTGTACTGCATCTGGTCCTGGTGCTTTCCAATTCGGAAGTTTCCTACTTTGCCTTTTAACTTTCTCTGTGTTTATTTTCACCACGTCTTGCGTGTGTTTTATATCACGATCTGTTTCTTTCTTCAACTCCTTTAACCATATAGCAGTTCTATTGTAATCCTTCTCCACACTCAAAATTTCCTAATTGTTCTTGCTTCGTCACATATCCACTGCTCCTTTGTTTCAAACATGCCTCTTACCCTCCATTCTCTAAACATACGTTGTCTGTAACCTCTATTAGATTTACCGCTCTCATCAAAAGGATTACTTCTACAAAAGCACTACATAATGATTCTGTTGATTTCTTTAGTCCATTTCTTTCCAGCAGTAGCAGGATGACGACCGGGTTTTCGCTGCTGTGCCGAGAAACAGAAAAAAGATTTTTTATAAAAATTCTTTAAAAATATATGTATACATAAAATTATAGTATAAAAAGTTTAAAATCTAGAGAAAAAAAGAATACATTCAACACCAAAAGAACGATTTAAAAACAATTATTAAGGCAGCGTAAGGTACAAACATTCAAATCACAACTCACTGATAATGAAATCAATTTCAAGATATTCAAGACAGAAAAGATTCAGATGGACAGGGCTCTTCTCAAAACACCTGACATTATTGTGTTCCTTTCTTGATCAGACTGTGGCCACCAACAACAACTGGGATGGTTTTGGTTTTTAGATGCCACCTTTTTTCGATTTCAGTTTCAAAATCTTTATGATCTGATAGCTTTTAAAGCACTTTAGAGGAAACGCTTTTATCTGACGGAAAACTCATACCGATGAGCAGGCAGGTGCTGTTCTTCCTGTCCTTGACAACTATGTCTGAACGATTCTTATTATCATCATTATTAGTATTATTATTTATAAATTATAATTATAATTATTTTTGTACGATAATTAATATATTTTTGCTTTTTGTATTTAGCATTGAGTTAAATTTTTACCATTCGTTCTTGTTTCATCTTAATTTATTATATGATATTATACGATATGATATAATATATGATTTGATATGATATGATATAATATGATATGATATGATATGATATGATATGATATGACATGATATGACATGACATGATATGACATGACATGATATATGATATGATATGATATGACATATGACATATGACATATGACATATGACATATGACATATGACATATGACATATGACATATGACATATGACATATGACATATGACATATGACATATGACATATGACATATGACATATNATTTTTGCTTTTTGTATTTAGCATTGAGTTAAATTTTTACCATTCGTTCTTGTTTCATCTTAATTTATTATATGATATTATACGATATGATATAATATATGATTTGATATGATATGATATAATATGATATGATATGATATGATATGATATGATATGACATGATATGACATGACATGATATGACATGACATGATATATGATATGATATGATATGACATATGACATATGACATATGACATATGACATATGACATATGACATATGACATATGACATATGACATATGACATATGACATATGACATATGACATATGACATATGACATATGACATATGACATATGACATATGACATATGACATATGACATATGACATATGACATATGACATATGACATATGACATGACATGATATGATATAATATGATATATGATATGATACGATATGATATGATATGATATGATATGATATGATATGAAGAGTTGCGAGGAGCAGGTTTCTAAATTTACAGCTTATAATGATTATTCATATACAAAGCTCTAATTTGTTTTATTTTATCTGACTTCTGAATAATTAATTCTTAATATTAATGATGTAACCAACCGCATATTAACTAAGAGGGATAAACACAAAAGTAAGTATATAATTTTATTGTACTTTACTGGTGCAATTTCAGTAATAAAGTTCCATCCTCCTCCAATTAGTTTGACAAACTGCCTAAGCCTCTGTGTTTATAATATAGTAACTTCTCTTGAGACTGATCTCAAGGTCCTGGCGTTATTAGAGAATTGTTGGAAAACGTCATGTACGAAAACGACAAAAGGTAAAAATGAATATATTAAGTATTAATTCTCTGTACACTCTAGCTGCACTGCCCCTGTGGAAATAGCAGCTGATAAACAAATATAGCATTTAGTCTGCTCCTAAGTGTTCTTAAATAGACTACCTGCAAACTCTTTATCTATATCTAGGAAAAGAGGACCTTTATTACTTCTGCCAATGAGGTTATCCTTTTTCCTGCCTTTCTTCCTTTGACTGTTTATTTCTTTGTCTGTTTATGTACAACATAACTCTATCTGATTAATTTCTTGGACAATGTTGATGGCAGCACAAGGAACAAACGATAACCACCAAAATTTAAGCAGTTCTTGCACTTATCACTTGCCCCACATTAGGCGCCACTGGTTGCTATATCAGGCTCTTAGGATAGAAAACCAATCAATGTGGTATTTTCAATTTGATATAAAACAAAACAGGACATATTCTAATATATTGTTTCATTTTCCTAGAATCGCACTTATCTAACTAAATGTATTTGCTTTCAAATGCCTTTGTATATTAATTATCTCTGCATATTTATCATTCAAAACCAATTATATCACAACTTGTCATGTAGCCTCTGATCAGGGGCTAACCTTTCCAACAGTGTGTGTGTGTGTGTATGTTTGTGTGTGTGTGTCTGTGTAGCAAGTGGGGTGAGGCGCTTATGCTTAAGTGCTAAATAATAATCCTCCTCAATAAGACAAAAGTGTTTCAATGCATTCTAAATTGGAACATTGTTTATCAGTTGTTAAGTGTGTGCGTGTGTTAGTATTTGCTAAGGCGTATGTGTATGTCTTTGTTTAGTCAAGTACCAAATACGTCCGAACTCCAATGCATAAGAAGAAGTAACGCCAAATAAATTGTTTTTGTCATTGTTCTGTGTATTTGTATCTTTTGTTCTCTTCGGCCTTTTAAGGGAAATCGTCGTTCTGCGGGAGGGTCAGCTTTGTATATGTTATCAAGATGAGATGTCAAACGACAGTGATTTGATCAATAAATAGAGGAGGGATAGCCACTGTATCGAGCAATGTTCGGTGTACATATATCTTACATTTTCCAAAAATGTATACAGTTGAACACCGTTTATCCGAACACAGTGGACGGTCCGAAATTTGTTCGGATAAACGATCGTTCGGATAAGTAGTCACGGAAGGAAATCAGACAAAAACATTGACGGGTATTTTTTATACAAATGTATTGATTTTTATTTGCACATTGTCTTAAAAATTTACATAAATATCACGAATACAAAGAATCATTAAATGCTGTATCATAAAATGTTCTGAAGTTCACTTGCGAGAGAAGAAAGAGTCCAGCTTTACTTGTTTAGCACAGTCTTGACGTTTTCTCTTGGCGGCTGACAACAGATGACGAAAGCTGCAACGCTTTCACACCGTCAACAGAGTTGATTTTCGTACCAGGACATGAATGTTTCTGAGCTTGAGATCACTTCAGAAACTGTGTGTACCGTTTTAGTGGGTTCAACAACGGAATTCACACAGTTTTGGTCTGAATGTGCGAAGTGATTACTGTGTAAGCAATTTAGCAATTGACGCCTATCTTTTGTTTTACTTCTCAATAGCAAACCTCACGCAAAGGTTTTATTCGTCATTGTTGGTTTGTCATTACTGTAAGGCAGTGACTTTAATTCGAAACTGCATGAAACAGGTTTCTTTTGAAATTCTTGGACCGTGTAAAAAAGTTCGTACAAACAGAATTTCGGATAAACGGCGTTCGACTATATATCTACATATATCTTAATATATGTAGATATATACAGGAAGCTACATATATTTTAATATGTAGCTTCCTGTAATTGATACATTCAATATTTATTGCATTTTTATTATACTGTTGTTCCAGATTTTAAAAGATAAAGATATCATAAACTACTCCATCACACTATGTTTAACTGTGAAAATTAACCCCAGTTTAATTTCGAAAGAATACGTCATATATGCTACATCCAATTAAATTTTTTAAAGATAAAGGAGCTCTAGTCTGTGGCTTTGCTTGTTGTGTGCAATTCTAAATGCTCGAAATTTATAATATTTTCACAATTTCCCTGCGCTTTATGTTTGTTGCAATCAATTGTTCTGACCTTGGAAAGGAAGACTTCCTTGAGTGAGAGGCTTAATGTGACTGGGATAAGATGTTTGAATGTAGCAACCTGATGAAAATATAGCGCACTCAAGTGCAAGACATGGTTGCAAAATGTTCTGATAAAGTGTATGGTATCAGGTGGTAGAGCTTGTTGCCATGGTAGTCAAAGGCAATGATTCAAACCCAATCTGAATAAAATAAAAAATAAAAAAATAAAATAAAATGCCACAGAATGCCATAAAATACCACAGGATGCCATAGAATGCCACACAATGCCATAGAATGTCATAGAATGCCATAGAATGAAATAAAATGAAATAAAATAAAATATTAAATAAAATAAAATAAATAATAATGATGATGATAGTGACAATGATAATTAAAATAATGTAATAATAATTAGTTTTGTAAAATAATAGTTTATGACAATCGTAGTGTAGTAGTATATTTTAGCAGATAATTTGTTTATTTTGAAACTTTCGATCTGCAACAAAGGAACTCTAGTTGTACGTAGGCTGGTCTCTCATGAGCTAGTTCTCTAAAATTAAAAAAAACTATTAGTAGTGGATGATAAAATCTGGTCATTGTGTGATTAGGAAAAAATCTTAAGACGTTCGCGAATAGTAGGAGGAAAAATGAGCTAGAAATCTCAATTTTTAAACTTGTTGCACCTGGAATTTTATTCTTAAGCATTAGTACTTTTTGTCTTTTAAAATACATTTGTAATACCAACAATAGATGACTTGTTCCCTCATTGATTGTATTTGCAAATTTGATCATTAAATAATTATCAGTTTATCAATTGTCATGTTGCTTAACCAGCTTGCAGCTGTGCTGTGAAATTATACGTGTCAAATTCAGCCAATAATTTTTGTTTGAATAAAGAGATAATTTGGTGACCCTGGTAACGTTGTTTCAACTCTGAATGATATTAAGATTTTTAGGTAATTTAAATGGTAACCATTGTCCACAACCGGTTACTGGTAATTGTTACATACAAATGTAGAAGCCAGACATAAACTAAGGAGCCGTGGCTTAATGGTTAGTGCAAATGCACAGTAACCAATAGTTCCGGGTTCGATTCCCCGAGCTGTCGAGGAGAATTTGGAACTTTGCCATTGGTTGGCGTCAGGAAGGGCATCCGGCCAAGAAATTCCTCACTGCCAAATCAAAGTCCCTCTGAAGGGCACCGTCTGTGCCCCAATTGCTGGGGGAAAATGACGTTAAAACTAAAAAAAAAGCCAGTTATAAACTCTGTGCCCCTTTACTATTTCAGTGGCCACAAAATTATAGAACCTGGAATCTGCTTACTTTTGTTAAGATTGCTTTCTAGATAGGAACAGAGTAAATAAAAAGTGAAATGGAAACTCATTACCAATCTTTTGATTGTTGCTCAAATAAATCATGAAAAGCAAGGTTTCGACCTAATTAATCTTTGTCTTCGTCATCACTGTTGTTCCTAAAATTTATGAACATATTTTTTAACATCCTACCCAATTAAATGCAATTTTTTTAAAAAAAAGGACACCCACAACCAGACTCAGAAACGATTTAAGTAATGACGTATTTTCTTTACCAAGCACCGCCCTCCAATAATAACAGCACATCAGGAGTACACGCTTTTCTTTTTGTAAGAATAGCTTCTATAAGAATATCAGGATGAAAAATGCCTAATTTGTAAGAATATCTTAAGAATATTTCCAGGGTGAGTTTCACAAGAATGAAATTGTAGTAAAACAGAAATATTATGGCAATTTAAATAAGACAAGTCTGAAATCTTTCTGAACATACTTCATGATATATATCGGGTGTTCAAAAAAAACTACTCATTTTTTTAAAAACTTTAAAATATAGTAAAAATAAGAATTTTTAAAAAAAATTATACTCCTCTATGTTTGATTGACTTTGTGAAGCCAAAATGTCCGAGAGTTTCTTCACTGGGGTAGCCATCACACTGATACTGTAACACTTCTCTTACACAACTCCACGAGAAAAAAATATTCTCATAACAAACCATACACTTTCAACAACGTCATCGAGTAGAATGTCACGTTCGAATGTTGACGTTCGAATTGTGACGTTGTGATTATTCAATGAATTTTCAAGCTGTTTGGAAAAAATAAAAACTAAAATATAAGAATATTAAGAATATTAAGAATATTTCACCCTTATATTTTGTCAAATCATAAGAATACTTCACCCTCAACGAAATTTTACTATTCTTATAAAAATAAAAGCGTGTATATAATTAAAGAATTACCCCCCCACACACACACACACTCCCACTCCCACCTTCTTCAAAAACCGCTGGAGGAGTAAATGTTAGTTTATACGCTAGTAGTGTAAGCTATTTGTCATTTTAATGAAAATTACTTAGACAACTTCTTCTTTTTGACCACCGTGACTCAGTTTATTGTGGAAAAATACAGTTATTATGTTATATTTTATTCGATTTTTTGACTCTTACTTTTAAAATTATCGCTGCTCTCCAGTAATACCCGGGGCGCTTATACGAGGACACACAAACAAAAATTATTGGCTGAATTTGACACGTACAGTGTCAAATTCAACTCTAAGAGAGCTACAATTTTTTATGTTTTAAATTGTATACAAAACTCTTTTGGCTCAATATCTATTTCTATGCATTAGTTGTGAGAATTCTTATTGGTGTATGCTGTCCCATATTGGAGGTTTTTATACATGTTTGAGCAGCATATTATAGAGAAAATTGATCAAGAAAAAGTTGTATTATACGTATCATACCTTAATAATTTATAATTCCCTAAAGATTGAGAACACAATATGACACACAAAGTATCCAGTAACATACACTACCAACCATTTGTCTCTATTTCATATATATATATATATATATATATATATATATATGTGTGTGTGTGTGTGTGTGTGTGTGTCTATCTATATACATATATTTATACTGTATTTTAAGAAAGTTGTGCCACAGAACTCACTATTACTTTCTTATTTTAAACTGATACAAAAACAAAAGTAAGTCATTTTTTGTAAATGTTTCTTCTTATTTTAAAGCCTTTCTAAGTTCAACTTGCCAAGGTATAAATAATTTAAAAGTAACAAATTAAAACTCTACAATAAGTTAAACGTGACATAATACAAGGGTGTTGATATAATATGGGTTAACATTTTGAAAGGTGATAATATAATTGACTATAAACATAACAAGTTAAGTCACGAAAACATGCCATAAAATAGAGAACCGAAATCATCTGCTCTCGTGTTCATTCGATTAGGGTATTTGGTATCCAAAGGAGTAAACCATTTGTCCACATTAAAAAGGCATTCGTTCTCTTTAAGTAACAACTTATTTTGTAAAACAAACATATTCAAATCCCTTTCAAAATCACAACGGCTGTCAACAAAATGACGAGCCACCTCACAAGTCTTAACTCCTCTTGTTATTTCTGATCTATGAACCTCACAAGTCTTCTTGCTATTACTCCTCTTGTTATTTCTGAACTATGATTATTAAATCTAATGTGGAGGGTGTGTGTGGTACAGCCTACATATAAACTACGATGTTGACGGCATTCAGCAGCATAAACGATAGGAAACGAATTACACTTAACAATGAAGGTATAGGATGACTTTTGTGAAATCGGGCTGATAATTTTATTCGTGTAGTTGATAGAATGACAAATGGTGTAATTGTGATTTTGTATTTGATGGACCCTGGAGTATTGGGGAGAAAATTTGGAAAGCAAGGAAGACTTTACTAGTAGATAATAAAATTTTCTATCCTTTAAAAGGACACAAAAGGAGGTTCGGGATAAACATTCTTTAAATTAAAGTGATCTGATACCATGTTATTATAACTTGAAAAAATAATTCTGTTGATCCCCACGAATTTTCTGTGCCAGTATAACTTGTTTGTTTGTGGTCAATTACATTATCACCTTTCAAAATGGTAACAATTCATATTAACACCTTTGTACTATGTGACACTTCACTGATTATATATTATATATATGCAGTGTATATATATAAACATTCACTGCATACATATTTTAAATAATTCATTTTTTATGAAACCATTTCTAATCATACACTAAATGTGTGTAGTATAATGTATTGACTATATAATTGATTCAAACCAACTATATCACCCGACCTTCATCGATTATTAGACCTTTGGTGGTGTTCCTGTAATTTTCCATTAGTAATCTTGCAAAGCAGCTTGATTTTTATTTATTTAATTAATTTACCTTGAACACCGTATGGTTTTTTTTAACGTTCTAGGTTTTCGTTTGGTCAGTAGTTTGGAGGTTTGTGAAGTCACATTTTCACATTCTTAGTTCATAAGAAATAACCTGACAATTAATTTTACTTATTCAGTCGGAATTAAAAATTTATTTTATTTTTTATTATTATTTTTTTATTATTATTATTATTGTTGTTATTATTATTATTGTATTGGCCTTCTAGCTGAGGCAGATCTTATACCGAATATAGTCAAAAAAGAGAGCCATCGCCTATGGCCAAAGGTCATTTGTATAATTCTGTTTTCAAGTCTCTAATACATTTCGTAAAATTCGTGCTGATCCCAATAAAGATGTCTTCTGTAATAATCCAATCCTGATATAAATCCCAATTTGCTAAAAGTATTGTTCAATCTTTTTACTGACTGATCCCAGTGCTCCAACAACCACAGGTATGACCTCGACACTCTTTGGGTTCCACAGTTTTGAAATCTCCCTTTTGAGTCTTGATACTTTTCTACTTTTTCAATTTCCTTTTCTCACACATTAAGATCTCAAGATGAGGCAATATCAATAATCAAAGCTTTTTTGCTATTCTTTTCCACAACTAAAATATCCGGTATCCTGGCATCGATATAATGATCACATTGTATTGTCATTATTATTATTATTATTTTTATTATTTTTATTATATGTGGAAAGGATTTTCTCGGATTTACCACCGGTCTTTGTCTGGCACCGTCGATACACATCGATATTGACAACATTTGTAAAAAGTAATTCCATTACAAAATTGATCAATTATTTGTCAAAATAACATTGGGGAAAAGTCAATATTCTAGAGTAAATAACAACGTTTTTATGTCCAGTAAAATGCTACAGTGCTCTTTCATGCATTGAAGGGTTCCAAAATAATCTCACGATACAAGCTACCACATACTTGCATCAAATGATAATGCAATGTTGTGAGCTGGCGATGATTATTATTATGTAACAACTTTAAGAGTTTGTTTGTTACATCGTATGAAATCAATTTAGTCAATTCGAGATCTCAACATCAATTTCACACCTGCATTGGGATTTGTTTTTGTAATCAATAGGAAACAAGACAAAAATTGAAAATGAACAATGTAGCATTATTCTTAATCAACTTTGCATGGATTTACAATTTAATGTCATAAATATCAAACTCAAGATCTCAACATCAATTTCACACCTGCATTGGGATTTGTTTTTGTAATCAATAGGAAACAAGACAAAAATTGAAAATGAACAATGTAGCATTATTCTTAATCAACTTTGCATGGATTTACAATTTAATGTCATAAATATCAAACTCAAGATCTCAACTTCAATTTCACACCTACATTGAGATTTGTTTTTGTAATCAATAGGAAACAAGACAAAAATTGAAAATGAACAATGTAGCATTATTCTTAATCAACTTTGCATGGATTTACAATTTAATGTCATAAATATCAAACTCAAGATCTCAACATCAATTTCACACCTACATTGAGATTTATTTTTATAGGTAATCAAACATTTTAATTTCTAACCCATCAATTAACTTATTGATAATCAAGCGAAGAGAACCGTTAATAATATAAACGACAGGATTTTGTTAAGTCAAGCCAAACGTATATGAACCCTTGTCATCCAGAAAGTTAACCAAGGAGTCAAATTTATTTCATTAAAGAGGTTGCCAGTTACAAACATTTAAGACAACATAAAATTTAGAAAATTAACACAATAGAAAAATATTTTATACGAAAATTTATTGGATGCATTAAAAGGAAAAAAGACACAACAACAACAGCATATCTGTGAAAATAACATAACACAGGCAAATAATATAGATGGAGAGGAATTGTAAACGTTGCACTAAACGTGACTTAAATTAGTGCCTATGGCTATCATGGTCAAATGTTCTTCCAACTGAGCTATAGGTGCTCTTACCCAATCAGATCAGTTTTGCTTTCAGATTTTAACGGTTCGCTTACGTGAAGGACTTTTTTCTTTTTCTTTTTTTTGATTTTAACGTCATTGTCCCCGAGTAACTGGAGCTCAGACGGTGCCCTTCACAGGGACGTAGATTTGGCAGTGAGGAATTTCTTGGCCGAATGCCTTTCCTGACGCCAACCAATAGCTTTTTCATTTGTGAAGTTTCAAAGTCATCCCTCGGTGTTTCGAACTCGGAACGTCTTGGTTGCGGTGCAGTTGCACTAATCACTAAGCCACGGCTCCTCTCGCTTACGTGAAGGACAAGGTTGCAAAAAGGATCTTGTTAAGAACGAGCATCTCGCCATACTAGCTATAGGCAATGGTTTAAATTCAATTCAGTGCAAACATATTCCTCAGTTTTCTACAAAAACTGAACTACAAAATGAGATCCTTAAGAGTTTTTAGCATTTCAAAATGTATTTAGATACATAAAGGATAGACGCACTGTAGAGTAAGTACCTAATACTTGTGTATGAAAAGCCATTAGAAACAATGCTTTAATGCTTTACAAAACACATAAAATTATAGAAGAAAAATGTATCTGTTTTTTATTTATGCTGATGTTTTTTTAAATCACAATAGGGAATGCTGTTTGTATTACACCATTTTAGCTTAGAAACTACAGAAATTTTACTCATTTCACCACTGGAGATCCATTTTCAATACGGGAAATCACTTCAAAAAATTTAAAAGGTCCATGGCTTACTTTACAATACTGTTCAATTTTTTTAATATAGGGTTTAACTTTCTATCCGACAGCTGTCATAATAAAAAATTAATCCTATAGGAATGTGACCCACTTTTCACAATTAGAAATAGAAATTAAATCTGACTCTGGCACTTACATATTACCAAAATCATACATAAAGAAGGGGGTAAGCCCTTAATTTTTTTCACTCCACGCAACAATGGCTTTTGGGGAGTATTACCTTAGATAACCATAATAAACTGGCAGATTCAAAGGCTAAAATACAAGACTACAGACGTCGCTACGGCGCATTTAAAACGTGTGAGCTAAATTGTAGCTGATTTGGTTCACAACAGCAATATCATCACTGTATTTTTTCCTCCAATGTACTTTTCTGTGCTACATATTGTACCAAGCCTTTATTTCTGTGTCATATTCAGGTTTTGTTTTCGCACGTCATCTTCTAATACTGGTTTTTCCCCAATTTGTAGGCACCTTGAAAGGCTCTACGCTACAGGATTTAATCCTACCGATCAGGATGTTGTCAACACCCGGGTAATAACATGTGGGATAGAAGAAACGGTGTTCCGATACAAGGGTATTTCTATGAAGATGATAGATGTTGCTGGCCAACGTTCGGAAAGACGTAAATGGATCAATTGCTTCGATAGGGTGGATTACATTCTATTTTGTGCCTCTCTTATCGATTTTACAATGGAATCTGAAGCTAACTGTAAAGAGAACGCTATGGTTGAAAGTCTTTCAGTGTTTGAGTCGGTAATAAACTCAACATGGTTCAAAGATAAAACCTTCTTGGTGTATTTGACCAAATCAGATTTGCTGATGAGTCTGCTGGAACAAAATGAATTTCTAATGTTAGATATGGGTAAATTTGGAAAGCACCGTGTTTGTAACTATTATGAAGCAGTAAATTTGATTCAACATTTATACCAAAAACAGGACTTAAATCAAGACCGCAAAATACTTTTTTATGTGGTGAAAGCAACAAATACCAAGGAGGTGAAGCGAGTCTTCGAAGAGTCAATCGATTATGTATTCCAAGTGAATCCGTTAAAAACAAAGGATAATTTGAAATCGATTTCTGACAGATTTAATAACAAACCTAAGTCTTAAGGTTACAGCTGTTATGACTTTGTACTACTCAGTATTACACTACTGCATAATCGGTGATGGGTCTTGTAACAGTAGAGAATGTTTTACCATTAAACATTCCGCACACAACTTTGCGCCATGCCTCAAAGTTAGCCATGATTTTGGACAAGATTGTGTCAAGGTGGAGTAATCAGGGGAAATTTGGAAAATGATGTCACAGAAAAAGGCGATCGAAAAGACAATGTAAGCTTTTAAAAAATGGCAAAGCAAAGGAGCAAGAATCGAGTAATCATTGAAATTGCCAAAATAACAAAAATCTCACAATGACAAATTTCCCCAAATAATATTGTTCCAAGAATGACATTAACAAAACAAAAGCATGATAAAACGAATATGATGTGTGGAAAAATTATGCGGGATGTCTTTTTTTGTGTATGGTACAGACGGTGCTTTTAGACCTTTTCAAGGTATTGGAAGATAGAAAGTCTTACTATTTTATCTCAAAAGATTTTTCTGAAGTGGGTCACTTTGTCTTTTAAATGGTGTTCACTTTTTTCTGAAAAACACCAAAAATTAAGCAGAGATAAAACAAATTGATCAAGAGAGATCTCGTAAGAAAAGCTGCATGGATCACCAATTGGACTTCGAAAGTAACTATTCATTTCTTCACCAAACAGGAAAACCTATGTCAGTACTATACTTTCTGCGATGCTTATATGAGGATTTTTACTTTAAATACTGTGTATTTATCAAGTAGCTTAGTGGTGATGTTTTTAGGTTTCCTTGTATATCCTCAATTCTGTATTTAAAGATTAAGAATTTAGACGTAATAAAGAGTGTGTAAAAAGAATTTTTTTTTCATTTTCTGTGACATTTATTTATTATATATCTTTAAAAGATTTCCTAATGAATATTTACAAAAACTATACGGAACTGACACTTAAAACTGGTGATATGAAATGTTAGGTTCTGTATTGTTGAATACCTATAGGAAACCCCATCTGTATTATATAGCAACAACAAAAAAACTATTAAAATATTGAAATAGTTAAAATTTAAAAAATCAAGCAATACAATGGGTTTAAAAATTAGGATGAAAAGAAAAGGTGGAATACTGAGTTGTAAAAATTAAACTACAGAGGCTAATTAATGACCAACAAAATTTTATAATGCCAAATCTACTGAAAATGTTAAAAGTGAATCGATTAAATTTTATTTGAAGTCCTAAAATTTTTTTTTATATAAATTTCTGCTGGCAAAGAGTTACATATTTATCCTGAATAAAGTATGATAAGTTGTTTTAAAATTCACTTCATACTAATTAATTTTTCTGAAAACGCTTTTTGTTACTTGTGTACTTGGCATGATTAATGTTTATAAATAGCCCCAACAACTTTCGTATGTTTTGCTATTCAGACACTTGTGATTAAATATATCAACAAAGTATTACTTGTAGGCGTGAACTATGATTATCCTTCCGTTGATTCGTTAAGTAGTCTAAACCATGTGCCAAATAAATGAGCACATGATTGAAAAAAAGACAATTCCTATCCCGACCAATGATTTTCAACAGTTTCCAATGATAAAAGTCTGTTTTTACAACGATTGTCTCCATCTATTAATTTATTTTGCTTTATGTCATCCTAAACAACTCAAATCGAAATCATGAATGAATCAGAAGTTCTGAAAGAAAGTAACTGTTGCTGAAATGCTATTACGTAAAACGAACATTTTTGTGAGATAGATTAACAACATTTTACAAGGGGGTGGAGCTAGAATTATGGAGAGTTGGAAGCAATTAAAAAATATTGGCGGGCTGACAATTATTCTAAACTTGGGAATAAGGGATAAAAAATGGGATTTTTCCCGCCTTAAGTTTTAAGTGTTAAGGATATCTTTCTAAGATCATCTGAAAGTCGGATCAACAAAGATAGGACTGGGTGTCAATGTAAAGAAGAATGAACTGACCAGAGGAAGCAAGGAATGGGAAGACACTTGAATCGGTAGAGGATTTCAAATATCTTTGAGAATGGATGAAAAAATCAGAAAGACTTGGAGACCAGGAAGATACTTTTATGGTCAACACATCATAAGATGAAAAGGATATAAAATATTGGGTCTTCCATTGATGGTACTCCTGTTAAACAGCGGGCCTATTTGTCTTTCACAGATTCCATCTATGGAAGACCCAAAAGTAAGCAACAAGACCCCATGAAATGCAAGACATACGAGTCGCCCTTTCAGGACCTTACGTGGAAAGGTCCTTCCTCTTGAGTTGATCTAGAGTCAATGTCCAAGCATCTCAAGACCACCTGTCTTGTATGGTTGAGCCCTATAACTGAATATCCGATCAAGGAGAGACCAGAGCTCTACACCTGATCTTAGCCAAGAGGCCGAGAAGCGAAAGGATATGGGTTACTACTTCAGAGAGAAATGTCACGAAACGTTTGCTCTTTACTACAGCTGAGTCCATATTGGTGAACGGAAGCGAAACTTGGGCTATCAACAAGGTAATGGCTAGCAAGTCAGATGGCTGATCTCTCAGAAAGCCGCTCATAGCGTTAAATGTGTTTTAGAAAGAGAAGTGGCGAGATGGCTTAATTGTACCCATCTGTAAAGATCATGAAAGGTTATGTTCAACAGAATGAAGCTGGCAAATCATTTTGTATGATACCCTGTAAAGGTGGCTTCAAAGCTGGTGGTATGGCAGCCAACAGTTAGACAAGCAAGCACGGGAAGATGAGCTGTACATTATTACACTGATAAGGGACACAAACTTGTCAAATGCAGAAAGATTGGAAATAGCTTTGATAGACAGGGATGATAGGAAAAGTTTTACTGACTTGAAGCTGGTGGAAACTTGGTAGAACTAAATTAGTAAGAAGATAAGTAAGTAGCCTTTGATATAATTTATTTATTCCTAGCATTTTCAAGTTGAAAATAATCGGTTTCCATCAAAGAAACAAGATTTAAAAAATTAAGTCATTGAAAATTAAAGAGTGTCTTAGATTTTTGGTAGCAGCATATTCTTAGCCTGGGCTAGCCAATCTGGAACGCGTTCAGTGTGGACGAATAAAGTAGTGAATAATCTTGCCTATAATGGGACAAAGAAGGGCAGCTTTTTATACCAGAAGCTAATAATTAGATCTGACCCAGTGACTTTTCTGATTTTCCTTTTTCTATTGCCTTTTGCACAATTTGACTATTAATCAAGTAATCTTCAAGAGTTGCAATTGTGCTGTAAGTTATTCATGGCAATTTCAACCGTTCTGCGGTCTTGATTAATTGCCCTTTCTCTTCCCATATTCTTTCCCGATACTGCTTTTTGTCATCCTCAGGTGATAATTCGTCTCCTTTTACTGTCTTCTCTTATTTGGCAAAACATTTGACAAGGGTTGTTCGAAGATTTGCGAATTATACTTTTTCGCTTATGAAGTTTCTGGTACTTCAACCTGGCGCTAGATGCTTTAGGCTATTGTTTCAAAAGCGCAAGTTTGTAATTTACTGTTCATAATTTAGTATTACCAGAATTATTCCGAAACACCTTTTTTATTCGTTGTTGGTTCCTCGTGCAAGTGTTTGCCTTTTAATAGGTAATTGCAATGGTGAGTTAACCAATGGGTTTCATTGCATTTTCAATTGAGTTCTCGATGTTTTGTATCCCTTTTGGTGTTTCTGTCTTTTTACACTATGAAGGAAATTCGGATAGTAATTGTTCTAGGTGTTGTTAGATCGGGTATGCTGCTATATCAATAGAAACATTGAATGTCTAATAGTTACCTTCAGTAATCCAAACCAGATGTTCCTTTAAAATTTCGGCCATTGTTACAAGAAGAGCTGTGACAATATTTTTGACTGTTTGTTGTCACGAACCATTCGTCCGAGGGTTTATCCTTTATAATATTGTAGTTTGCAATAAAATGTTATATTTTTTGTATTCATCTAATACTTCAAGGTTGTTAATACTTCCCTCCATTGTTAATAGTTCCCATATCAGTTTCCTTAGTAACGTTTGCCTTGTTTGGTTGTTATTTGGGGTCCCATGGGTGATTGTTGCGTTGTTATCAACGTTCTCAACTACTGCATTCTCATCGGTGTTTTCTGTCTAATTGCAATAATTGCTTTGATTTTGAGCATTTTGTGTTGAAGAATATTCTGTTGCCAAGACAACTTTCCGCTTTAGTACTATTGTTGCTTGATCCTTCAAAGAAAGAAAGCTCAGAGTCAATTTCGTCTCAATAACTTTTTATACTTTTCATACAGCCCAGTCTCGGATCTTTTCTTGGGGGTTGATAACAATTATATGCATCCTCGTTTAATTCGTATGTCCAGACAACATGCTTCGAATAATCTCTATTCCTTCTCTACCTGACAGCCATAATAATATCTTGGTTTGTAAAAGAAAACAAGTGTGCACGTTGGTTATAAAAAACAAGAAATATAGGTTTCCAAAGTAAGTACTTCTTTCATATAATAACCAAAAAGATAAACAATAACATTTACTGGCTGTGTTAGATTAAACAGTATTAGATGCAAATCTCAAGTTTCAAATAAAAATTTTCTTCTGACTTGATAACACGCCCGCACTGTATGCCAGCTAGTATTGAATAAGAGTTCTATCTATTTTTAAGTACCTTTATTTAGCTATTTCACTCAATGATCAAGATCAGTGTCTCACATGAGGGTCCCATGGGAGGCAGGTTTGCAGTCCCGGGTGACTGTTCCTTTACTGTGACTGTTCTTATCGGTGTTGTTTATCCAGGCTTCACTGTTGTGTCCGTAGTGACGGTAGGGGACGTGACATGCCTCAACAGAGAAGACGATGATTGATGTAGCCTAGTGTCAATGTCTATGGTAAGTCGCTTTGACGGCAACTGAACTGAAAGATATTTGTGAAGAAATTTTCTGTTCAGCAGAGTGATACGTCTACAACCATCAATGCGCACGACATACTGGTCCAACTGGCGCACCTCGATGGCTACTCCTGTCTTATCCCACTTGCAAGGGAATGGTCCGATTTGGTTTTCGACTTGCTTGGACCTTTTGTAGGAGCTGGCTTCCTCAACCGAATGAGAATCTAGACGCCTTGAAGCTGATCGTTTCCCTGCTTCCTCCGCTTCAACAAATTGGAATACTTCCTCCAAAGTCATGTTTTGATTTTCTTCACCGAGTGGGTCTAACTGAATGTCAGGGTCGACAACACCTCGTGTGAGGACATCGTGTATGATGACATCTGTGTAGTTGACTTTGGCACTGCAGTTAGAGCAGTCAATCACGAATCTGCAAATGTCAGCTTGTCCTCTAAGACGTGCACCAAAGTTTCTGACTGACTCTTCACGGTCTTGTCTCATGTTATGTAATGTCACACGGACTACTATTGTGTTTTCTTCACGAACAGCAAGTTTGCGAATGGCAGCTAGTACGTCATCTACTGCCTTTTCAGTTAAGTTGCCACCTGTTGTTCGAGTCAGGTCTCTGCGAAGGGGTTCGTCACAACACTCAAGCAACTGAATGACTTTGTCTTTGCCGTCCAGTTTAGTTGCGGCTACATAGTCTGTCCAGGGTGATAGAAAGTAGACCCATTCCTCGCTGGTTTCAGCGGTGGTCACGGTGGATTGGTTGACTTTCTCCACTTTTGCGACCAAAACGGGTGCAGTCGTATGTACGGCACTGTGGGCTGTGATGAAGGCCGCAACGATCGCTGCATCTAGGTCGGCAGTGCTGTAATCACAGTCAGGAAACGGACACTGTACTGCAGGCATTGTTCTTGCATCACTGTACCTTGATCATAAATAAGAGTTCTATCTATTTGTAATTATCTTTATTCAGCTATATCACACAATGATCAAGATATGAAAATAATAGAAACAGAAACTATAATGAGCTGATAAACTATAATAATGATAATTATCTTATACGTAAGTAAGTAAATAAGTGTAAAAGCAATTAGGAAAGCAAGCTCTGACATAGTTTACTTCTTTTTAGTATTTACAAGTTTAATGTGATCGGTTTCCATCAAGAAAACAATTGAAAATGAAATACAGTAAAACCTATTGGATCAAATGCCTGAAGTGCCCACACAGTCATGCCGAGACTAAGGCAATTAGATAAGTGTAGGCAGTCAATCAATTCTTTGTTATAGTGTTAAATATTTATAACTGTAAACAAAGTTTTATATTTCAAAAATTTTAAAAGATTTTGCAAATTTTCACCTTACCACTCGTTACTATCGTTTGCATTTTGTTAGTGTGAAAATTAATGTCTTTTTCATCAAACCCCAGGTCTTATAATTATGATATAAGGTATTTTGGTACTTATCCGAGTGGCTCTCCTATGGCCGGTATTATTTCAAACTTGTAAGTTGGATATATGATACTTAAGTAAGTAAATAAGTAAGTAGCAGACGAACTTTTAAGGTTGAGACTATCACACCGATGTGCTTTAATGGAAGTTTTTATTTTCCAAGTGAAATCTTAAAATATGTAATATTCAGAATTGATTCAAAGTGCTCACATATTGCAGTACACAAAACAAATAAAAATGTTTATGAAAATTGTCATTCTTTAGTTGCCCAAGGGTCAGCCATAGTAAACCTAAGACTAATTTCATATAACTCTACCCAACCCATTACAAAAAATGAAAGTAATCTGATAATATGAATGCTTCAAATTCAAGGAATACATTGGTACTCTCCTACACGTCTGACCTTCAAAAACTGCTGAGAAAACACTTACAATAAAAATCTGAAATACCGATGGGAATATGAACATTGAGAACAGTTGGTCGACGTAAAGTAATTAAAATATTGTGACTACATGCTTTCTGCGGGACAAAATAGCAAGAAACAATAATAAATATTCATGAAAAGTCTAATTTAATAGGTCGGTTTTTTCCTTATATATGCTAATAAATGAAACAATTTTTAATGAGAAAAATGAACTTACTAACAAAAAAGGATTAAAATCAGAAATGATTTTTTTTCGTTCTTGACAAAAATTTGCTTGTTGAAGGTTTTAAGATAAGAAAAAAAATCACTGTAGACCAACACAAATTTCAACATGCACTATTCACCCGCATTAAAGTCCTGAGTTAATACTAAACTGTGGTCGTTTCTCATTTTCTCAAATAAAAAAATGCTCCCGTTTTGAAGTTTAAGGGTTTTAAAAATTCTCTTACATAAAAGCACACTGTGGAAACTATGGATGAAAAATGCTACAATTTTCTAATCAAAAAACTTCTTCAACTTTAACAAATGGCTACAAAAATAATTTTTAATTACCCTAACACATAAATTATGTCATTCAACTTCGATTTCACAGTCTTTACAGTTGGAAACAGTAGATTCGTTCCCATTTTCTGAATCATCACCCTAAGAGATCTTTGGATTCTAACACGTTTCTCCAGGGTCAAAACCGTTTCAGTTATATCTAGAATAAGGCTAATTGAAACTGATCCGTTCACAATTGTTACTCTCAGTAGTAAATGTGACAAATCAAACCCGACATTCCAAAATTATTTTTTTTTTAGTTTTAACGTCATTTCCCCCCAGCAATTGGGGCTCAGATGGTGCCCTTCACAGGGACTTTAATTTGGCAGTGAGGAATTTCTTGGCCGGATGCCCTTCCTGATGCCAATCAATGGCTTTTTCTTTTCGCAAAGTTCCAAATTCTCCTCGACAGCTCGGGGAATCGAACCCGGAACCCTTGGTCACTGTGCAGTGCACTAACCATTAAGCCACGGCTCCTCATTCCATTCAATATAATAACATTTTAAAATCTTATGATTATGTGGTCAGATATTTGTTTCAACGACTCATTGTGTCAAGTGATCACCATTTTTCCTTTTTCTCAGTTTTAGTGTACTCCACTTGATTCCTTTCTAACAATTCAGCATATTTTTTATTTCATTCTGTCTTTAAAAGGCTTACAGTCGTGAATACTCTATGCTATGAAAAACACCTAAAAAAGTGTCTAAATGCTAATAATAAAGTCAACGCCATTTTTGTCAATCGTAGCATACACTTATGATGACCATTCAGTCTTTTGGATAAATAAGCTGCAGGGTGCTCAATTCGGTGTTCATCTTCTTGCAGCAAGACACCTTCCACTCCAAAATCTAATAGGTCTACAGTCAACTTGAAAAGTTTATTAAAGTTTAGTGCTGCTAAAACTGACGAATTCATTAGGACTTCTTTCAGTTCATCAGCAGTAGGTTTTGAAACTGATGTTCCATACGTTACAGTGGCAACACCACCTTGATGAAAGTCTTTTCACATTTTTATTTGACAAATATTTAACCTTTCTACGATTTGTAGCACGTACATAATTGAAATCATTAACTTCCATCTCGACTTCAAAAGAACCTGGAAACTTCGCCATCAAAGAATTCATGGGCCCAGGTAAAAGGACTAAGACCTTGTAACCTGGTTTGGAACGATGCAAATGTGTTTTCTTGTATGACCAAGATTTTGGATACATCTGTGCTTTTTCTCGGCTACAATTCTGGTCGCAAAGAGACGATTATTTCATATTACTGAAAAAAGGCAGAAAATCTATCTTAATGTCATCAGGTTTTAGCCATTACTTTTTATTAACTTGAAAAGATCCTATGTTTTATGATTAAAAATTAATTCAAAATGACTAAATCTAGTTGATTCTAGTTCTAATTTCCTCAGCCCAAAAAGTAAAAAATGAATACCCTCTTCTAAATCTTTAACATTATCATAAAATTAACTTTTTATCATTGTTTTAAAAGTCTCGTGATATTTTTCTTGATCTCTTTGAATTTCAATTGACATCCACTTCAATGAATGTCGTTCATGACCTATTTCTTGAAAAGTACCTGACATAAAATTAGAACCCTGATCACTTTAAATTTCAGGCGGGAATCCAAAATTAGTAAAAAATATGGCCAAAGTATCAATGATTGTTCTAGCTTTGGTGTTTCTGAGAGATCTGTAAAACGTGCAGCAGTGCACATTGAGGTTAGCAAAAAATTATTGGAAGTGGACTAACACAGTTAATTACTACCTGTTTAAAGGGCTCTCATATTGTAGGTACAGGACAAAATTGGGGTACTCGCATGTCTTGATTGGGTTTTTCCTCCACTTGGTAGCCATAACATGTCCTACAAATTAAGGCCACGTTGTTATGAATATTAGGCCAGTAAACTCTATCTTTGGTCTTACGAGCACCAAGATGACTAGCCAAGGGTAGTTCATGCGCCAATTTCATTATTCCTAGTCTTTGGGATTTGGGCCAGACAATTTGATGGATAACAGGCCACTTCTGGTCTGCAGGTATATTTGCAGGTATCCGCTTTCTCATTCAATGGCCAGGTAATGAAAAGTAAATATTTTTAAAATTTTAATATCGTTTTATAAGCGTTTTTAGAATGTAGTAGGTAGGTATTTGTGTATAGAATTTGTTTTTGAAAAGTTTTTATCTAATTTGTATATTCTTTTCGATGTTAGATCTGATGAGGAGAATATATCTCGAAATATATTATCAATAAATAAAATATATTGTTGAGATTACATTTGAATGGATTTTACACCACAATGTTCATTGCATATAAATAATGACATATTAAAACTTTTACTCGAAAGGTTTACTTAAAGAGTTCGAATAACAAGAGTTTGGAAACACAGGTTTCATACCCAAGCGTGTCGGCGAGTTTAGTAAATGCAGATCCTGGTTGTTGACTTGGCATAAAAAAACAAGGATCCACATTTAAGGCTCCGGAAGGACGTCTTCCAAAACGGGAGAGTGGTATAGTAGTTGGTGTTCAAAAGCATTTATATAAAACATTTTCTGTAATATCCCAACTGCCATGCTTTTTACCCCCATCTAACACCAATTACCTTTTATCAATGATCTTATGTCAATCATCTTATGTCAATGATCTTATGTCAATCATCTTTTTTCAATCATCTTATGTCAATCATCTTATGTCAATCATCTTATGTCAATCATCTTATGTTAATTATCTTATGTCAATCATCTTATGTCAATTATCTTATGTCAATCATCTTATGTCAATCATCTTATGTCAATCATTTTATGTCAGTCATCTTATGTCAATCATCTTATGTTAATTATCTTATGTCAATCATCTTATGCAAATCATCTTATTTCAATCATCTTATGTCAATCATCTTATTTCAATCATCTTATGTCAATCATCTTATGTTAATTATCTTATTTCAATCATTTTATGTCAATTATCTATTAGAAACACAAGAGTGAACAATAGTAAAACTGAGTTTTCTATTCAACGATGATACTAGAAATACATAATCTTAGTACACATGAATAAGAGAAAAGAAAATAGATTCAGTGATCATGTACACAAAGCAGTTATTGACATCGATACTCTATTTNATCATCTTATGTTAATTATCTTATGTCTATCATCTTATGTCAATTATCTTATGTCAGTCATCTTATGTCAATCATCTTATGTCAATCATCTTATGTTAATTATCTTATGTCAATCATCTTATGCAAATCATCTTATGTCAATCATCTTATGTTAATTATCTTATATCAATAATCTTATGTCAATCATCTTATTTCAATCATTTTATGTCAATTATCTATTAGAAACACAAGAGTGAACAATAGTAAAACTGAGTTTTCTATTCAACGATGATACTAGAAATACATAATCTTAGTACACATGAATAAGAGAAAGGAAAATAGATTCAGTGATCATGTACACAAAGCAGTTATTGACATCGAATACTCTATTTGTTTCTTTTTTAATAAACAAATACATGAATATGATAACAAACGAAAACAAGAATTATGTTGTGATAAACAGGAACTCATTAACGATGATGGGATTATTTTATGTATCGGATATGCTTTCGTGTAATGTTATAAAAATGCTGAAGAATTCATATATCTTATAAAGATGAATATAAATAAAATAGATAAATATAATATTGAAATTTATCCAAAATTTATCGAAAATATTTAAAGATATCAATAAAATAATCCTGCAAATATCAGATAATCGTAAAAATATGATAAATTTAGATTATATTTTAAGAGAGTTGTACATAATGCTAGATTTACCGTTTGATAATATTTCAGTGTGTAAAAGTAAAAAGACTCTTATTAAAAATAAAAAGTACTGGGATATTAGCTTGTTACTAATAGGTGATAAAATACATAAGATTTTAAGACAATGAAACTAAAATTGATCACTATTAAATAAACTCTAAAGAAAGCGAAAGGTGACCCAGGAAAGGTGATTTTTTTAAACCAAGTTGGTGTTTTGTTTTCAAGTAAAAGAAAACAGTATCCACGACCTTATGATACTTAGTATAAAAAAATGAACTATGTAAATGACAAACTTAATTAACCTAAATAACTTTTTTAATACATGTGTGCAACAACCATTTCCTGATCCAATCAAACCAATCTCTTAAATGTATTCTACCAAAATAGTATCGATGGTTATTATTTCATCTAGTATACAGTGTGCTAATAATTAATGAATCATTGCACTTTTTAGATTCTTATCATCAATAGTTGGATGTAATTCTTTTGTGATATGAAAAGTATCTTTCAGATATTTCAAACAAATTTGAATATTTCCCGTCATATGTAAATAGTGTATATAATTTAACCTAGAGAAATAGCATTGCGATCAATTTTACACCAGTTTCAACATAGAAAATGATGATGAAGTTTATTATCTATAACTGAAATAATTTGTTCTTTGTAAAGCCCCCAAAATGGTATAGACCCTTTCAAATCAGTATCTCCATGTGGGTTCTCGTGTCCAAGAATCATATTATTCGATCCTGTTGATATTCTTAGAGTAAAATCAAATTCTTTCCATTACACCAAACACTCGATTTATTTAACCCTGCTGGTACATTCCAGTGAATAGATAAGCAACACCATTTATTTAATTCACCACCATTTCGTTTAGTTTTATAACTTCTGCTCGGTAATTTATCATTGAAACTACTTGGTTCAGTAAGAATATGACAATCTATTGTACCACTTATAATTAAATGACCATCAGGTGAAAAAATAACTAATTTATCAAAGCCCCATCATCCTGACCAAATAACCCATTTCTTCTCCAGTAAGTATCATCAAATGAGTTCAGTTTATAAACAACAAAAGCATTGTCAATATTTTTAGCTGGATATAAATTGCTCGAATTGCTAAAAACATTAAGATTGATATCATTTATCAATCGCTGATTACCTCTACAATTTAGATAATAAAAATTATTAACTCTATTTTCTTTAGTACATATTGTACATATAGTTGTTTGTTCGGCATGTCTGATCATATAGTTTCGCTACTTTTCTTGTTGAGTTATCATAGCTAACTTCTGAAGAAATACCTCGGTAAAGTCTGTACATTGCTGACCCGTATCTTGTATAGTATTCTCATAGTAAGGTTTTACAAAGATTGTCATGTATGTGTACCTTTAAATATACGAAAGTGCAAGCCCTGCTATTGAAAACAGAAGGAGGTTGAATATTAAGAATTTGTTATTTCCCATACCAATACCAGATTTCACAATACCTCCAGTGTCCTTATCGACATATTTATCATTTGTGAATTTTAATGTAACGGCATCTGGACTCATTACAGTATCTGTGACACTAACAACACAATATCCTTTCATACTCCACTTGTTATGTTGTAAAGGAATAATATTAGAGTGTGTAATATTTTTCTCGTGGTCACCATCGAACACTCCCATGTTGTATAATATCATTAGATTATATATTTAAAAATAGTTTTTAATTAATCGTTCATTATATTTTGTGTCTGAGTGTAGAAAGAGGTTACCACAATATGGTTCTCCTCGATACTTTGCAGGGATCCAAAATAAGCAATAGTAACCATATAACACACCCGTAGGATTCTGATACATCCTGCTATTGTATATTTATTAACACCAAACTTATCAGAAAATTTAACAATTGCGTGAGGCAGTACCATCCCAAAGCTATCGAAATAAAAGATGATATCGGGTACGATGGATAATGCACACCAATGAGTTCCTTGGCTTTGAGACGGGTCCAAATTTCTAACGTAATAACCCTTTTTGCTTTGATTAACAATATTATCTCTTGAAAAAACTACATTTAATTTCTTAATCTGAAGGCATATAATCCACTTTAGTTAATCCATGTTACTTAACGGTTTATTAACAAATGTTGGTTTTAAAGATATATATATATATATATTTATATATATATTTTTTAAAGATACCTCCAAGTAATGATAAAATTCTTATAGGCTCATGGGCCTTTGTTACCAAGTAAGACCCCGCTTTCTGTCTTTATTTTGGTTTTTTTCTTTTTGCTTTTCACACCCATACGAACTGATATGATACTAACATATCAGCATAAGGCCGGTTTTGTAATCCAGCAGCTGCTAATGGCTTTCTATTTTGAAGGGCATTACCCTTAAGTCTATTTCATAGGCTGCCATCAAGAGCATTAGCCAGCAATGGAATAGCAATACTACGGAGGAGGGCANCGACAAGCCTGTTTCGTGATTTTATTCACTCTTCAGGAAATGTATATTTATTAACACCAAACTTATCAGAAAATTTAACAATTGCGTGAGGCAGTACCATCCCAAAGCTATCGAAATAAAAGATGATATCGGGTACGATGGATAATGCACACCAATGAGTTCCTTGGCTTTGAGACGGGTCCAAATTTCTAACGTAATAACCATTTCCTGAAGAGTGAATAAAATCACGAAACAGGCTTGTCGAAATGGCTTGTGTAGTTTTTTGATTCTTTCCAACTTATCATATCTTATATATATTTATATATATATTTTTTAAAGATATCTCCAAGTAATGATAAAATTCTTATAGGCTCATGGGCCTTTGTTACCAAGTAAGACCCCGCTTTCTGTCTTTATTTTGGTTTTTTTCTTTTTGCTTTTCACACCCATACGAACTGATATGATACTAACATATCAGCATAAGGCCGGTTTTGTAATCCAGCAGCTGCTAATGGCTTTCTATTTTGAAGGGCATTACCCTTAAGTCTATTTCATAGGCTGCCATCAAGAGCATTAGCCAGCAATGGAATAGCAATACTACCGAGGAGGGCATCGGGAGAGCAGTCTTTTTGCTTTAGTGTTGGCTTGATCACTAGTTGATCACCCGATTGAAGAGCTATTAAAACCTGTCTTTTCTGTTTCTTCATGAGTGGCTTTTTATGTACAATCAATTTTGGAATCAGAAAACCACCTGTTTGGCCTGATTCTGAACCAACTAGTTTGTCATCTGTTAGACTCCCCAAGGCTTAAATAGTTCCTGTAGCTAGCCAAGAAATAACTATTGATAGTGCTTTTGTTGCTATTGGTAGAAGTTTAGTAACCAAACTCATTAGAGAAGTGAAAAGACTTTCTCCTTTTTTAACCTTATTTGAGTCATTAAAATTTTCAAGTGAGCACGCTATGAAGCATTTTTAGCCTTGCGAAGTATTTTTGGCCTTTTGAATTCTTTTAAATTGTGTTCTTGTTAGAAACAATTGATCATTATCATCTATCTTGTTGTTAGGAAGGTGTATCATGATTGGATACTTGATTACTGCTTCACTTAGTTTCGCCTTCTGCCCTTGACTAAGATTTACACCGTAACTAATGTATTCTGTCATTATACTTATATATTACATCAATTTCATTAGATTTTTTATCAAAAACACGATATATACATAAGACTACTCTGCCATTTCGATTATCAACATGAATCTCTTCTTCATGGAGAACAAGCGCATATACAGTGTAAGGTTTATCTGGAACATCAGATAACGTATATCTGAGCACAAGTTTAGTAACACCATTCTTTTGCCCAGTCTCCTACTTTGTAAGGTCGAATTACAGCATACCATACATCATTTAAAAATCTTCTAAAGTAATAAACTGATCCCTTTGATATTGTGAAAAACCAGGATGATATTCCAAAAATGTTCTATAAGTCTTACTCACTTCCTTGTCAGTTTCCATCCTTTCGCTCGGGTAAAATATGCCACCACGTATTTCAAGTTGTACTGATGAAAATTTCATTCCTCTCTCTCTCTCTCTCTCTCTTGCTCTCTTGCTCTCTCTGTCTCTCTCTTGCTCTCTTGCTCTCTCTCTCTCTTCTTGCTCTCTTTCTCTCTTTCTCTCTCTCTCTCTCTCTCTTTCTGTCTCTCTCTCTCT
>RDPX01000537.1:55122-137020 GCA_003991215.1 Morbakka virulenta
TCCAACTACTTACACAAACCTTTATGAAACTATCTGTTTTTATACCCTATACATTCTCCAAGCAGTATATGGTTCTACCAAGGGCTAAAGCTACTGAAAGACTATAAAACACAGTTGATGTTTGCAAGAAACTCACACCCTTCAAAAGTCGATTTCAACCCATCCATGGGTACACCGATGGATAGATAGAAAGATAGATAGATAGATAGATAGATAGATAGATAGATAGATAGAGACAAAGATAGACCAATAGAGAAATAGATAGAAAGATAGATAGAAAGATAGATAGATAGAGACAAAGATAGACCAATAGATAAATAGATAGATAGAGACAAAGATAGACCTATAAATAGATAGATAGATAGATAGATAGATCGATAGATGAATAGATGGATAGATAGGTAGACAGATGGATAGATAGATAGATAGATAGATAGATAGATGGATAGATGGATAGGTAGATAGATAGATTGATTGATGGAAAGATAGACAGATGGATAGGTAGATAGACGGAAACATTTATTTCTATGCATTTCTCTTTTGTTTATTTTTACATCTTTTCATTATCTAAATAAAGCTTACCCTTTTACAGCACAAAGAAGCCCATAGACTTATAGCCGATTGTTGGATGGTAAAGAGCTTTCAAATTTAAAAAATGCACTCGTTTATAAGCACATGGGCTTAAAAAAATTTTTTCCTGTTTCAGTGTACTCCACTTCACCGTTTTCCATTTATTAGGCCCATTTTGTGTCCTGCTATCTTTGAAAGGCTTATTGGCATGCATCTCCGTGAATTAAAATAATGATGTCATGCTACCATAAATGTGGTTTACTTTAGTGTTTAATTGATCAAATTTCGAAATAACGTCCTTTTCATGTTTTATCTGGCTGGGTTTTTTTTAGTTTTAACGTCATTTTCCCCCAGCAATTTGGGCTTAGACGGTGCCCTTCAGAGAGACTTTGATTTGGAAGTGAAATGCCCTTCCTGACGCCAACCAATGGCTTTTTTCTTTGTAAAGTTCCGAATTCTCCTCGCCAGCTCGGGGAATCAAACCCGGAACTCTTGGTTATTGTGCAGTTGCACTAATTGCACTATACTAACCATTATGCCACGGCTCCTCTACCTAGCTGTATCCTTTTACATGGCTGTATCCTTCAATAATGTAGTTTTGATTTACGCAAAAAAGCATCCAGGTATTCTCTTCACTAAACTTGCATACTTATCAACCATGAGCTTTTTTCTCATTGTACCGCTTTTAGTGTATTCATTTACCATATGATCGAGAAATTTCCTGTGACGGCTTCCTTTAAGTTTGTAAATATAATCATTGGTGGAAGTTTGATAGCTGTACAATTATTACCTTGCTTCGGGGTCCCTGCAATCAAGACAACAGTAAAACACAATTTTTCTTTACCAGTCGTGCCAACTTTTACAGTTTTCAATCCATTAAAATCAACATTTATCGATTTTGTCTAGTCAAAATAACATGGTGTCTCGTCCATAATAAGAATCATTTTATAGTTTCGGTTGCAGTGTCTTATGTCCCCCAGGAATGGTTCTGCTAGTTTCAGGAATTCATTTGGTATCCTTTGCCCAACAGATGTTAGTCTACAGTATTTTAAGTTGTTCCTTCTCAGCACTTTTCTCCACCCATCCATTTGATGCTGTGAATATGTCATTTGATACAGAGTATAGGTTTGGAATATAGTTCAACCTCGATGTTTCAAGCTCCCATTGAATCGAGAAAACAGTTTGAAAAATAGTGGTTCACAAAATTGATCTGTTCAGATAAAAAGGGTGGTCAACTTAAAAATACTAAATATACGTGTTGAACCTTCTTTTCGAAAAACGTACAATATTTTGTCAATAATTACGGTCGGATTTTTACGTCTCCTCCCAAAAATCCGACCGCTCTTGACATCTGATGCGGTTGAGAAGATTTTAAACTCTATGATCGTTCCAATTATAACATACTGCTGCACCGTGAAGATACGACTCATCGATACACAGAAGGCGAATCTAGCATAAATCGACTATCGTGCATCGAAGCTGATATATGACAAAAAAATTATCAAAACGAGTGACGTCAATGTATGGAAGAATGAAGAAGCAAATCTGCAGCACTGTCCGTAAATGTATTACTGGAAACGTGTGTAGCCCATTCAGCAACTGCTTTCAAGTAAACACGCACGTTCGAGTTAGAATATATAATAACTTTTCAGTAAAACTTCCTAAGATAAAACTTTAAATAGATCATCAATCGTTCTATTACTAAGGTTGTCAACTTTACAATGGTCTTCTGTTAGAAATACGTAAAGAGGAAGATTATAAAAATTTTAGAAATTAGGCATGATTTTTAAATAAAATGAGTAGATGGTAGTTTTTAAAGTATATGTAAAATACTGATGTGTTTGATGAATACACCTCTAATGAGTGCAGCTGAAGTTGAAAATATGATTCGTGAAGTACGCAATCCAGTTGAAATTGGCCAACCTAGTGAAGACCAAGGTTGCCTAACTTTTGTCGAGAACAATAGGGAAAACATCGCAAATGCACGCACGGAAATTTTGCGCGAACTTAGTATCACCGAACAAACCCCAATGGAACAAAGAGAAACACTTCCAAAAATAGTGAACAACTCTAGAGCAAAAGCAAAGATTAAACTTTTTAACGTTGCTGTAAAGGAAATCTTGAAAACTGAAAAATATGATATCACTTCATTGAATAATATTTTGTATTCGATTGCTAAAGCTACTACAATTGACATAGGTATTAAGATAAAAAATAACAAGAAAAAACCCACCAACAAGCCCCCAAAATGGAAGGTTAATATTCAGAAAGAAATTGATTCTCTGCAGGCGGAGATATCAACATTAAATGAAATAGCAAGAGGTACATTAGTAAAAACTCGGAAAAGTAAAGGGATTAAAAAGAAATACAATGTCACCGACCAGACGTCAATAGACACTGCTAAAGAAACTTTGAAACAGCGAATACAGGTTAAAGCTCAGCGACTGCGCCGTTACGATAAAAGAACTAAATTTTATAGACAAAATCAAACGTTCAAGACAGACGCTAAAAAGTTTTATAGAGAATTAGGTACAAGTAAAATCGAGGTTAAAGAACCGCCAGAACAAGATAAGGTTGAAGAATTCTGGACAAATATCTGGGGTAAAGAAAAGAATTTTAATGCTGATGCAAGCTGGATAGAAAGAGAAGAAGAGAGAGTGGAGGAGATTGAAGGTCAGAAATGGATTGACATCACGGTTGAAGAATTGCAAACAGCACTTACAAAGTCCCAAAAGTGGAAATCCCCAGGTATAGATAAGATACCAAACTTTTGGCTGAATTCCTTATCTGAAGGTCATATTCATTTAGTACGATCTTTTAATGAAATTATGGTCAATCCTGAAGACATACGACCTTGGTTAACAGAAGGAATTACCTACCTGCTACCCAAAAGTGAAGAAACCCAAAATCCAAAAAATTATCGTCCGATTACTTGTCTGACAACTACTTACAAGATTCTAACTTCGATTATCACAGATAGAATGTACTCTTTTCTTGAAGACAATACCATCTTACCTCACGAGCAGAAAGGGTGTAAACGAAATTCGTATGGGTGTAAAGATCAACTCTTAATAAACAAAATGCTTTTAGAAAACTGCAAGAAGAAAAGTAGAAACCTTAGTACAGCCTGGATAGATTACCGCAAAGCATTCGACAGTGTCCCCCATGACTGGATACTTAAAAGTCTTGATATTTACAAAATCTCTCCAGTAATATCCAAATTTCTTAAGAACAGCATGACAAGCTGGAATACACGCCTTTTTCTCTCCCACTCATCGGGAACCAATCAGTCTAATAGCATCAACATAAAACGAGGTATTTTTCAAGGAGATTCCCTCTCTCCCCTTCTTTTTTGTATATCTTTGATTCCTCTCTCTAATGAATTGAGTAACACCGGATATGGTTATAAGATCGCTGAGAAAATCATCAACCACCTTTTCTACATGGACGATCTGAAGTTATTTGCCAAAAATGATCGTGAATTAGAAGGTCTCCTTACTACTGTGAAAGAATTTAGCAATGACATTGGCATGGACTTTGGCTTAGATAAATGTGCCAAGGCGACTTTTATAAGAGGCAAGCTTACAAAAACTTCTTCCATTACCCTTGATCTAGATACAACCATTAGAGAATTAGATTCAGACGGAATATATAAATACCTAGGTGTAAACGAAGGCGATGGCATCAATCATGCCACAATGAAAGAGAAAATTCGTAAAGAATATTACCGACGCGTACGAATGGTACTTAAAACAGAGCTGAATGCCAAAAATAGAATCGAGGCTATCAATATACTTGCTGTCACTGTTGTTCAATATAGTTTTAACATAATTAACTGAAATATGCTAGATTTACAAAGAATGGATGCTAAAACTCGAAAATTGTTTACAGCAAATCACATGCTACACCCCAAAGCAGACGTTGACCGCCTGTACTTGCCAAGACGCGAGGGGGGAAGAGGGTTGATTCAGCTAGAACTTGCTTACAAAACCACCACAATAGGCATGGAGAAGTACTTGGACATTACTGATGACTGGATGTTACAGCTTGTTTTTAACCATGAGAATGGAAAAAGACTTCATTCAATTTGTAAAGAAGCTAGGAAATTTGTTAATGATTTCGATATTGATATTCAACAGCCTATAGAGGAGAACACACCAGCCACGAAGGCTGCAAAATTTGTCAAACAAAAGGCAAAGAAAATCGAAAACCAACAACTTGCTGATAAATGGAGCCAAAAGGCTCTGCATGGCCAGTATGTTATTCGAAGTCGCAATGCTGATGTTGATCAAAATGCTACTTATCAGTGGCTCCGAAGTTCAAGTCTGAAAGCAGAGACGAACGGCTTCATTATCGCAGCCCAAGATCAAAGCCTTTTCACCAGGAACTACAAGGCTAACATACTACACAATGGTGCAGACCCTAAGTGTAGATTTTGTGACTAATTCGTTGAGACTATAGACCACCTGATCTCCGGATGCCCCATACTGGCCCCTAGCGAGTATGTGAATCGACATGATCGAGTAGGGCAATACCTACACCGGAGAATATGTCAGCATTACCAGATACCTGTACATCAAAATTGGTATGAACATAAGCCTTCGCCAGTCGTTAACTATGAGGACGTCGCTATTCTATGGGACTTCTTGATTAACACTTACAGGACAATCCAAGCCAACAGATCTGACATTGTAATTAAGGACCACAAATTGAAAACCTGCACTCTTATAGATATAAGTATTCCCTCTAAAAGAAACATTGCTATTAAAGAATTGGAAGAAGATAAGCAAATATAAGGACCTGGAAATCAAAATTCAGAGAATGTGGAAGATGAAAACTACAACAGTGCCAGTTATAGTGGGTGCACTTGGGATGATTAAAAAAGACATTCAGAACTATTTAGAAAAAATACCCGAAAATCTCAAGCTTCAAGAAATTCAAAAAATCGTGATAACTAGCACAGCCCACATTTTACGTAAAACTCTTTCAATGTAAATACTTATGTTAAAAGTCTCTCAAAAAGATCATATGTTTATTTTTTATACAAATTGAAATACTATCTATCTATCTATATATATAAGATATGATAAGTTGGAATTTACTTATATCTTATATCTTATATTACGCTCTGCATTTATGTATTGAGCACTTTAATACGGATAACCGAATCGAAAGCTTTATATATATATATATATATATATATATATATATTTTATACAAACTTTTTTAATAATCCTCTCTTTTTGTGTTCGTATAAACTCTCNCTATCTATCTATCTATATATATAAGATATGATAAGTTGGAATTTACTTATATCTTATATCTTATATTACGCTCTGCATTTATGTATTGAGCACTTTAATACGGATAACCGAATCGAAAGCTTTATATATATATATATATATATATATATATATATTTTTATACAAACTTTGCAATAATCCTCTATTTTTGATGTTCGTAAAAACTCTCAAAACCTTTGTTTGCCCTAGGTCACTGGGTGTGGCCCGGTGAACAACTGTATCAAGCCGTATTAAAAATAAAAATGTACATAATAATAATAATAATAATAATAATAATAATAATAATAATAACGATTTGACGCTTAATTCTTGTTTCTTTTATAAATTAAACAAGTGTGTTCTTAAGTAGTGGAATACGTTGTATTTATGGGCTTGATTTTTCTTTTACATCTTGACTTGCCAGTTTTATAAAGAATTTAATTTTTAATGGTATGATGCTAGTCTTTCCATCTATGAATGTTCTTGCGGTCAATCAAGAACATTAGTAGATGGAAAGACAAGAAAGACTGGAAAGCAAGCTTTAGTTTTTGCAGAAATATTCCCACCTCTCTCCCTCTCCAGGTGCCATATCCATTCCAGACGTTGGCGATCATGGTTCTCCACAGATTCCTATCTCTCATCATAATATTCCCACCATCTAAAATCTTCAAAACTTTCCTCTTAATAGACAATGATTAACTATTTCTGATTTCTGCCAGCTCTTGGTGAAAAACAAATCAAAGAGCAACATTGGACATGCTTCAAAAGATTTCAAATAAAAAACGTTTTAAAATGTTTTGCAGAACATTCGAATTTAGGAAGACGTATCACTGAAGTTGTTTCATTTATATAAAACTTGGGAAGAACAATTGATATTAAAACGTACACTGTTGCAGAAATAGTTCCTTCAGAAGTCTAAACAAAACTGCGGTTTTGTTTTAAGTCCTGAAGAAACTATTTCTTCAACAGTGACTGTACACAGAGAAAAGAGGCGAGGAAACGCATTGGAAGTTCTTTGCAAATTTTCAACAAAAGGAATAAAGAGATTTTTATCAAAAGCTGAACTTGTAATTAGGGATATTGTATGCAGGAAACAAAGTTGATTAAAAAATCTTGTAAATCTTCAACATTGATTTTTGCTTTCGTTTATAAGCCCATATTGGGCTGATAAACGCTGTGGGCTTATATGTGTTTTAATGGGGTACATTCTGATTTTCAACTCATTTACTTCTGATTTTCTGTGATCATTTATTCCTGGCACAAGAGTGACTGTGTTTGATTTGATAAGGCTTAAAGGATGAAAAGTCTTGGACACTTTGTGCGAGGGAAAGGTGTGATGGTGAAAACTTCTATTTTTTCCTCTTTTTCTTCTGGATTTTTAAACCCCTTGTATGAGATGGATCGCCGAGAACAGTTTTCTATCTCTTCCTATCTGTTGGGTTTTTGTTTTCTTCTCTTGGAATGCTGTTGTCCCAACGCAGATTATTTCTCCTTGTAAAGTAATTTTGGAGGGAGAAAAGGACTCAACTTTCCATTGAATGATATATTATGCGTTTTTGTCGCATTTGAAGAAACTAACCACTTTCTTTCTGACAGTCTGAAGGCCATACTCAGAATCTTCCAGATAACCCCAATTCTAGCTTACCATTTATAACAATATGGGTCGAAACTTAAGCTGTATTGTTCAAACACATTCTCATTAAGTAATAGATATGTCTTTTTTTGGATTTAGTAGTAATTTTTAAAATGGCCAAGACTAATCAGACTGTTTATCTCTGGGATGAAATATACGAGAACCAGAAAATCCAACAATTAAGTAGGTGGGTAAAACTTGTTTTTTTCTGAGTATNTTTCCTCTTTTTCTTCTGGATTTTTAAACCCCTTGTATGAGATGGATCGCCGAGAACAGTTTTCTATCTCTTCCTATCTGTTGGGTTTTTGTTTTCTTCTCTTGGAATGCTGTTGTCCCAACGCAGATTATTTCTCCTTGTAAAGTAATTTTGGAGGGAGAAAAGGACTCAACTTTCCATTGAATGATATATTATGCGTTTTTGTCGCATTTGAAGAAACTAACCACTTTCTTTCTGACAGTCTGAAGGCCGTACTCAGAATCTTCCAGATAACCCCAATTCTAGCTTACCATTTCTAACAATATGGGCCGAAACTTCACTTATAAAAACAAAAGTATTGTAAAAAGTGTCGAAAATAAGATGATAGCGGTGGCTGAATATATTACGAAAGTTTATTTGACATTCCTAAATTTGTTTCTTTCTTTAAATCCTTTCAAAGCTTAGGCCATTCCTGAGAGTCTCACAGAAGAGTCTTCAAACATCAGTGTATACATTCATTGGAAAAAAAATTATAATTATCATTGACTATAATTACATAAGGCACTCCACGATCATTCACAAGTACCTAAGTCCTGTGATACAAAAAAGGCCAACCCGTCGTCCCAATTGCTTTCAGAAGCCACTTGGTATATGTGCTGTAAGTCAGATTTTAACTTCACACTGCATGGCTATTCCTTCTGACAACAAATGCACGAGTTAATAAAATAGAAAATTAAGACTGTAATTGGTTCCGTATAAAACATAAGTCGGTTTGTCTTCAACAAAAATTGTTTCCGGATTACAATGACGAATACGGTACAATGCTAATTACCTATCTGGTGGATGTGAAAGTAAAACAGAGTTTGTCTTTCAAAATAAGTAATAAAGCTAAGAGCCTGTGCTATGCAAGGGGTTATCTGACACAAAATAACATAAAAATAAGCATGGCAGGATGGGAAAAGATTAATATTAATGAAACATGAGAAAACATGAATAAAGGGCTGATTAACAAAATAAATCTGCGCAAATAGCAGAATTCCTGCAAGAAAATTCCAAATACTATTTAAATCTAAGTTCAACTCAGGAATGAACTATCAATTGAAAACAAATGAAGTAAAATATATTAGATCGAAACATGGTAGAAGAAAATTTGGATGTAGTCCAAGTTGTTATCTTGTTGCTCCAATATTAATCTTCGTTAATCATACTGATTTTTTTTTTCACCTCTGACAAGGACTAAACACATATTTCCCACCCAGACCTCTCGATTTATAATTTATAATCAAGTTTACGCAGCACATTTTATGAAAATCAGTTGTTAATGAGTAGCACGTAGCTTAGGTGGCCTTAAGGCGAGTGCTTATTTTCGTATTGCGTTTACCGATTGGAGGCGCTTGTACTTTAATTTCAGGTTATTTTCTTGATCTGTTACCGGCTTTGGGTGTTCTTCAGCAATATCAATTTGAGTCGATGATCTGCTTCAGATCGAGGTCACTCATTGATCGCTGATTGGTTATTATTTTTCATGTATGCCTCTGATTGGTTAATTTTTGAAGTTCGCATAAGGACTTTTCCCGCTCCATTAAAAAATAACTGAAATGGCCGCTGATTTAGCAGGAAAGTGATAGGCTTTACGAAACACATTGACTATTCGGATGACACTGTTTTAGGTGGTGGTAAAGACAGTACAAATTAAAGTTACTTTTGGATAAAAAAACCACTACGCACTAAGATGGGAGACGACGACGAATGGCAAAAGCTTTTAACCGAGGATAAAGTGAACCATAAGGTAAATAGATTTTTTGTCGTACATCGCCCATTTTAAGGAATCATCCCGTGATCCTTATATTTTATTGCTAAAAACTTTTTTTTATGATGTCGGCGTAGCTTAACAATTAATTCTATAATACAAAGAATTAATTTCTGAGCGATGGTAATTGTAAGGAATCTTCACTACAAGAGAACTAACCCGCCTTTCACGTATGCAGTTTGTTGACGAGGCAGGGGTTCTTCTTCGAATCAAAACAAAAACATTATCAAATGCGCTTTAATATAAAATCACGTTGTCCTCGGAAATTTAATCTTAAATTAGCCGTATATCATAATATGTGATCATTGCTTGCTTTGCAGAAGCATGCCCTTAAAGTGCAAAGTCAGCAAAACAAAGCCCACAAGGTATTGATAATGGTGTATGTGGCATATGAACAGCGAGATGTTTGTATATTATGAGCTAGTGGTCTATAACTTACTTGGTATTAAAACCAAAGGTAAGAAGAAATAGAGGTCTTGAAATCTATGATTGGAGTTTCCTTGATACAATGGCCGTCCTGCTGGTCGACACTTGAATGCCAATTTAAAGGGTCAGCACAAATGAGTTTTCAGCTGAGTGTTAATTGCTAGTATTTTAAAAGAGAATACTAGTATTGATATTGAGTTGATAATTAATTGTGCACACTTGGTTCAAAATTATTATGGCGATTATGAAAATGCCGTAATTAGGCCATCTGTTTTTATGGAATACACAGTCTCTTGAGCTTATTGATGAACTTCAAACAGCAAGTTGCAAATTTAAACAACACGATTAAACAGTAGAAAGAGAAAATATTACATACATCAATAAGGACGTAAACACTTCTGAATACTGTCTGTCATAGCTATAACATATTTGAGTCTGTGTATTGTGTTTAGGTGATAATTGGATATCAGAATCCTAAAGTGTATATGCAGTGGTTATTTTTTATTTTCTGTGACCATTTATTCCTGGTTCAAGAGTGACTGTTGGATTTGATGGGTTTGTGTCGAAGTAACTTTTATGATCATATTGGTCACTTCACAAGCATTGAGATGGAAGATCCAATTCCATCTCAATGCTTGTGTACCATTTCCACAAGTAAATTTATCTGCCACTCATATTTACCAAACTACTTAAGATCATCCATAACCAGAAGACGATTTAACTTGCACTATTTCTTTCCCCATTCATAATCTGTATTGACCTTTCCAAGAACTAAGGAGAAAGGAATCATACTCAACTCAAACAGACAAGGGATCAAACTGTCACCTTGAAACACCTTTCTCTCAAACTCAACATCAACAAGGTCCATTAGATGCTAATGAAAGCTTCCACTGACACATACTTCTTTGCAGGTAGTTTCTCACATTCTCTGCAAGCCCAAACATTTATTTGCACTCACTAATTCAGCAATAGGGAACAAAGTCATAAGTTTTCTTATAATCTATTCATATTATATCCAAATTAGTTGTCTTTTGATGCAGTCTTGTCAATCAACAGTTCATCTTTTGCACCACAACCCCCTTGCCTACATCCTTTTGTGTTCTTTTGGTAGAAGGTTCTCGCTTTCTAAATAGATGGAGATCACTTCTGCTATAATTGTCAACAAGAGCTTCCACATTAATGGGAGGTATTTCATAGTGTGATAGTTTACCACCACATTACCATTCCCAGGGTCCTTTTGGCACAGTATTGTATGATGATCTGTCATTCTTGTAGGAAAGTTAGTAGTTCTTGTAGTAAACATCATCTTTTCATGGTACTTTTTAATTCAGGATCATTTGACAGTGTTTCTGTACATTTTCAACACTTACCCTCATCATTTCCTGAAGGTGTTGGCCATTATTCTCTTTCTTAAGATCCTTTAACCTTCCAGCCTCTATTATGTCCCTTTTCAGCATACCAAATGTCACCTGTAATCCTTCTACATCATTGAGCATTGGACACATCATTTGAGCTATTTTCACATCCATTCAGTTCTTTGTATATCTTCTTCTGATCAACATTAAACATCTGTTCTGTCAGAATGGATTGATTCTCTGTTCATATCTTTTAACCTTGGTACTCATTATAATCATCCTCTGCTTTAGCTTTTTGATTACTGTTTTAAGCCCTTTTCCTTTAACTTTATATCTTGCTTCCAGATCTTTCAGTTTACTTTTCTTCTCTGTTCCAAATTCACCTTTCTTTTCTCTTTCCAGCAAGTTGACTTCCTTTTTCAACCTTTTAATATGCTCCACAATTCTACATTTCAGTCTAGGTTCATCTTTCTTCCAAGATGCAATTTTCTTTAAACCTAGCTGTTCTGCAACTCACGCACCTGTTACCAATTGCCATGATTAACTCATTTGTTTGTGTAATGTTGCTAGTTTTCATAAAGTTGGTTTCTCCATTAACTTTTTCAGTTTTACATCTTTAGGTCATTTTGTTAAGTTTTACAAATATTGTTTCTGTTGTTGTTCTTCCTGCAATGATTATTTATTTCATTTGCTCAATAAACTGTTTCTGTTCTTGGTCAGACTCAACATCATTGGTTTTGGTTTCATTTACATCAGGACTTACATTAACATCATCTACCTTATTAATATCATCCCCCCTGTCATTTCTGACCTCAGTTTCCTCATTCAAAATTTCAACTTGATCCTCATTCTCCAGACCACCATCCTCATTCTGTACTTAATTTTCTATTTTCCTTTTATTCATTTCCAACTTAAGTTTTGATGATCATTCATTCTTTCTGATTGACCTTACCTGGTCAAAAACATGGTGTGCCTTTATGTCAACATACCCCTGCTTTCCATTCTGTAAACACTCCTTGTTTGTGGCCCCCCCTATGGTCCCCCATTTTCATTAAATATGTTTCTTCTATAAAATCATTTCATCACTACCTTGTTTGCTTCTTTGTTCCATTTCATTCTGGTAGTAGTAGGATAAGACTGAGCCCCGCAGCTCATTGAGTAATACCTGCCAGACAAGGAGCCTTCACATAAAGTTCAAGCCCCATTCATGTTGTTATTTAATATACTAAGATTGCACAATCACCAGTGTTTTTATAGAGGTATTATCTCTAGGAGAACTGTTAACCAAGACTAGTCCCCTACCCATGAGAGGGACAAGCCACTGCTTGATGCCAGCCTGATACTTTGTGGCCTTGGGGGAGCTATTAGGTACTACACCATGTTCATGTGTGACCTGGAATTGATTGTGGCCAAGGGTTGTCTCATTGTCTTATGCTCAAACTCCACAACTGGATGCATTTTCACTTCATACCCAGAATGAATCATTATTATTTTTGTTGTTGTTGTTGTTGCTCTTCTTCCTATTATTATTATTATTATTATTATTATTTGTTGTTGTTGTTGTGTTTTTTCCCCTTCAATACCTAATTAAATACATACAATTGGGCAATTAAAATTCGACCAGCAAATTTTGCCACTTAACAACACAAGAACACATAAATTAGTTACTTGGGAATAATTAAAATTTATGATATGCTCACTGAAAAGAATCCTGTCAATTCTCAAGTAATATCAAGAGAAGACAGTTTTCAAATAGCGACACCCTTTAAATTATATACCTTTGTTAATGACTCTTATATGGTAGTTTTATAGGGTATTTTGGTAAATACAAAGGTTTGTTATATAGTTTTTTGTTTTATATTTAGGTTTGGAAAGCTCGAGTTGCAGGCTATGAGGAAGCTGCAAAGCGTTTCCGTTTAATTGACAATGAAAAGAGTGATGAATACAACAAATATGCTGGAAATATAAAGAAATTTGTTACAGACAACAATGCAGTTGCACAAGAAAAAGGACTTGAAGCAGCTCTTTCATTTGTGCAAAATGCTGCAGTTGCTGGGCGGTAAGTAATTTAGTACCGCTGCACCATAAATAAATGATGTTTGATTTCTAAGGTGTTTATTTAAAGGTGATGTTCGTGCAGTGGAAAGTAGCATTGGCTATGAGAGGTTTAAAGGTAAACACCAAAAAAACAAAAATAATGGTTACAGGAAAGAAAAGTGAAGCTGTCAGGTCAGTCAGAACTCAATCCTCTGTAAGGTTTGCCAACTGTGGTGTCATAAAAGATGTTCAGGGTTGCTACCTGGGTGACCTACTGGACAGCGAGGGAGAAGTGGAGTGAGCCATAAGAGTGACAGTAACAGTTGCATGGAAGAAGTGGAAAGATATAGTTGGAATCCTCATAAATAAAAGCATACCACTCCAAAATAGAGGCAAGTATAAGGTATTAGATGCTAGTATTATGTCAGTCCTGCTTTTTGGCACTGATAATGTACCAATGACAGATAGACTGAAAGTACTGACAAGCTGCAACAGGAGAATGCTACAATATATGGCAGGTGCAAGGTGGCAAGGTTGAGTCAACAGCATGGATGTGGCCTCCAGATGTGGAGTGGAGCCCTTGGAGACATTATTGAGTGGAAGATGCCTAAGTTGGTTTGGCCACATCAGGAGAAGAGATGTTTTTACATGGATTATTAACATTCAGATGTTCCAAACTGCAATGACATACTGTTGGACAGTAACACATTTCCACAAATTAAACACTACTGTTTTTAGGTACAAGAAATCTTTAACATTGATTAAGATATGTACTGGTATATTACTTTCTGTTTAAGCCTTTTATTTTACCTGGTTTAGCAGAGTTAGGCACAAGAACCCTATTAGCCAGTGAGTCGAAGAAGGTTTTTACTGTACATTTTGAGCTGTTAATCGTTCTTTAATTTCCAATTATAGAGTATGTGGTGATGTTGTGGCTGGTATTGTTCAAAAAGTGTTAAATGCACGACCTAAAAGTAAACAGCTTGGAGTTGACATATGTCTTACATACATTGAACTAGAGAAACAAGATATTGTTATGGTAAGTATACTTTTACTTCACTTGGTGCTCTTGGATCCCAGTTACCATGCCTACATGCTTTACTCAAGGCAAATTAAAAAAATTGTTAGATGTTACCTCCCTGTCTCCCTCACTCCCTCTTCCTCCCCCCTCTCTCCCTATCTTTCCAACTTTGTCTCTTTCTCATTTTCCTCCCCTCTCTCGATTTGTGTATTTGCTATTTATATATTGGAAGAATATTTAAATGGCATTTTGATGTGATGTGTATTGAAACAGCTTTCATATAGTTATGCAACAAGGACTTTGACATATTTCTAGACTCTATATTCTTATGAAATACCTTGTTATTAAACAAGTTGCCATGTTTTGTATTCACAAAATCTCAAATCTCATTCCCCTCCAATATGAAGTTTGAGTCATTTGTTAAGCCACATTTTCTATTAATATAATTTTTAGGAAGAATTGATGAAAGGGTTTGAACACAAACAACCAAAAATTGTTGCAGCAACTGCAGCATTAATTTCTCAAGCTATTAGGTAAGATCTCTTATTCACTTTGTTTGCAGCAGTATTTCATGAGCTTTCACCCCCATTTTGTTAGAGGTTCATTTCACTGAATTTTAGCTGGGGTATGCCCCAAAGGCCCTCAATTTTTTTTCAAATTTTACCCTGTGATTGCACTTTAGAGAGAAGTAATTCCTTGGAAATTTTGGGGCTATTTAAAAATATAAGTAAGTATTTTTGAAGCTTGAAAAAAATTGAATTGCTTGATTTTTTGGAAACCTAATACATCAACTAAAGAGTGCTTTGGAGTGTTATTTAATTAACTTTTACCATAGCTGTAAGTTATTATTTGCAAGCAAAATGTCAGTCAAGAATTGGAGAATGTGCAGTTCTGGACCTCTAAAGAAATTTTTTTGAAACACTTCAATTTCAAGTGGTTGTTTTGAGGTGATAAAAAACAACAATATTATCCTCTCAAATCCTGTAACATGTAGAAGACCTGAAATCACGAATGGTGTTACAGCAACATTTAATCCAACCATTCATCCTGATTCAGAATCAAATTGAATTTACATACATGCTTACATGAATGTATAAAGAGAGCCATTTATTTATTCTGTATGTTTTTGAATGTTCCTATGAAGTAACAAAACCAAAATAGTGGAAAACTTAAAAATAACTACATTTCTTTTAATTGCACAACAATTGTAGTCATTTTTTAGCAAAGTGACATATGTAATACAGCTACTCAGACAAAACTTTCAATTATTAAACGTTTCAACTTTTGTCTTTNAAGTAAGTATTTTTGAAGCTTGAAAAAAATTGAATTGCTTGATTTTTTGGAAACCTAATACATCAACTAAAGAGTGCTTTGGAGTGTTATTTAATTAACTTTTACCATAGCTGTAAGTTATTATTTGCAAGCAAAATGTCAGTCAAGAATTGGAGAATGTGCAGGTCTGGACCTCTAAAGAAATTTTTTTGAAACACTTCAATTTCAAGTGGTTGTTTTGAGGTGATAAAAAACAACAATATTATCCTCTCAAATCCTGTAACATGTAGACCTGAAATTTGATTTGTCAATTGACAAGTTGAAGGATTTTTCTGAGTAGCTATCAATTATTTAAATATATATGTATGTGTGTGTAGCAGGCACAAAATTTCTCTTGCTATTACATTTATGAGACTTGGGTGGGCATCTGCAGCCACCCCGTTTTCCTAGGGGTGAAAAAGTAGAACTATATAACTTTCAGCTATTTTGTACAGAAACCTAACTAATACCCTCCTGAATTGTTAAAGGAATACAAGACAAGCACTTTTAGAGTTTTTATTCACTCAAGATTTTCTTATTTATTACAACAAATATATTCACACTTCTTATATTCTCAGTTCTGTATCCTCTGTATTTTCCCCTAACGTTTTACCTAACATTTATTCTTACACAACACAAAGTGTAAACTGCATGAAAACTGAGGGGAAAATTTATGTGTTACATCATCATAAAAACAAAGCAAGAACAGAACTGTTTTCTGAAAATCGCAATTGAAATACAGTGAATTCAGCTTGAAAGTCACACTTTTTTGTTCTGAAAAAATTCGAATAAGAAATATAAAAGCTTCAGCCTTGCACTATTCTTTTATTCTTCCTACTAGCCATTGACTTTGAACCTCAATATTCGACCCTTGGTCAACAAAAATACGTGTTTCTCTCCTCATTTCCACAAGTCTATGAAAAATTCTGGTAAACTGGTATAGTTCTTAATGGTAACACAAGGGCATGGACGTACTTCTTGTTTGAAGCGAAGACGTTGGCTATGACTCAGCTTTCCTTGACTTTCCAAACGATGAAAAAATTTCGGGTTACCCCCGACAACACTATCAGGTACAACTTGATTCATATTTAAACCTTTTGGGCCTATATTATCCGAGGTATGTACTCTAGCTGACTTCAAAAGTAGATTTAATCCTGTGCAATAAATTGCTGAAATTTCATAGCACGTTACGTCATTCCTGTGTGCTTCACCAATGAAAGACATCACAGGCAAGGATCCTCATCTGTTGTTTTCTTTGTAAGTTGTTATGAAATTGATGCCAGTCGTAGCATGGCCAGCGGAACAGGGCAGTGCCATTGAAAGTATTGAACAAACACAATATTGACAGCATGCTATGAGCGATTGGTCGTTCAAATTGAACAAAGTGCAATTGTTTATGACGCATTCAAATATTATGAGATTAGGGTATCATGACTTGGGGAATATCGGAACAGGAAAGTGTGAGAACAGAAATTAGATCAACTTCGGTTCTTTTGCTGAGAACTTTACATTTGTACAGGGTCACAGTGTTTTTAGAATTAACTGTAAATAAAAATATCTTGGCTTTGACTAAAATTTGCTATGACAGTCATAGCGCAGCCCGCCGCCCCTGGTGTGTGTGTATGTATGTAAGTGTATGTGTGTGTTACATTTAGAAGCAATACCTACCCAGAAGGAGAGTGTAGAGAACAGGGAACAGTACTTGACATGAATCTATTGCATGGTGTAAACATTGGTCAGAATGAAAATTTGCACTTTTGGCCTAGGTCTTAGGGTAAATAATCAATATTCCGGTGGTAAATATTAGATGAAACGAAATGACACACTTAATCCGCTAGGTACACTAGATCTCTTGTATTTTTATTCTTTTTCAATGGACTGAATGTCAACTACTATGGATGATTGTAAAGTTTTTAGAAATCAGTTCATATTTATCAAGTTGTATTTGATCCAATGATGATGATAATGATATTTATGCTGATGGCAAAACCTATGAATGTTAATAAAATCAGAGTATAATTTGATTTCCTGACAAAGTAGATTCTAAAGTAAATCTGTGTCTAAAAGTTAAAATTTTAGCTCTCTCATTTAATCTGTTAACTGAAGTAGCAACGACTTACAATTGTTCCAAATTTTTATAAGTTGATATAAGACTGTCAACATAGTTGATTCAATCATTTTTAGATAACTATTCAATGGTAAAGAAATTTTTTACTGTTAATACAGTGCATTTTCTGGTCATAAAATATTGGAGTTGTTATGTCAATATTCTTTCAGAGGATGAAGTCAGGTGTAGAATAAATACTTTGTTGGTAAGAAAATAATTTTTGTACATTTTGTAACACAGCAAAATCTATGAAACCTGATTTTTTTTGTCAATTTTTTCCCAAAGAGAGTTTGGTAGCAAAGTAATACCTTTAAAGCCAATAGTGAAATCACTAACAAAACTATTTGGTCACAGTGACAAGACTGTAAGAGAGGAGGTAAGATAGCTCATTCCAATTGTTTTTATCTTAAACTGCCCAGGTTAGTTAGTAGTCCAGGGGAATACAATCAGACCGCCTGTTGCCAACTGGTGCCAACACTCACTCATAATAAAGCTTACCTCATCTAATCACTATCATGTATTGAAACCAGTTTACTTAAACATTTTCGTGTGCCGGTAGAATTATATAATTGTTTTTAGCAGTTATGTTATAATATCTGTTCCTGTTAATTAGCTGTTCTATTATGTAGTTTATTTATGCAGGATAACTCCAGAATTAATCAGATTCTTATAAGCAAAAACATGTTTAATTGGTTAAAGCTGTTACGACAGGAATTCGTGGATACACTGGAATGTTGCAAGTAATATCATGCTCATTTTGATTGAAACCTTTTCTCTCTTACACCCATCACGACGATAGAGTGAGAAAGTCAAGCATTTTTGTTTCAATTACCTGCGAGGAAAGCAGAAAAGAAGGTTTCAAGATAACATGTCACTTTATTAATAGCTGCATGAAACATTTGACAATCGTATAGGAACTGTTCAGGCTTTGACAAATTGCGTACGTGCGTACGTTACGTTCTTCAAAACAAATAAATTCGTTTTTCACGTATAGAAATATTTCGCTCCAAGTTCACACACGTACAAGGTTTTTCTATTCTTGGTGTACGCCCGGTATAAATAATGAAATGCATTATTGCTTCAAGTACGTCTTCTATTTAAATAATTTTTCTTTCTTTTGCACACATGTACTGACGTGCGGCATTAAAATTAAAAAAAACGTCAGTCAATTTTGTTGCGTGCTGGTCTCGTGTTTGGGGTTCACGAGTTAAAACGTTCCCCTGTGCTGTGCGCGCGTAGTTCGAAGGAAGTTTGTTACATGAAAACGAGATCTCGTCATGAAAATCATGCCGATATGAGCTATTCACCTGTTTCCATTGTTAACAATTATCATCTTATGTCACTTTCACGATCGTCGCGTAGTGAAAGCTATCCGACAGCTCAACATTGGATCGAGGCAGGATGGACGAAAGTGAACTGGAAGCGCACGTACATACTGTCTTATCAACAGAGTACGTTTGACGAAATTTCACGTACAGAAGATAATTTGTTCGAGTACGCACACGTACCCCGGCTAATATTCGATTTGTCAAAGCCTGCTGTTACATACTATAAGTCAGAAATCAAGCCTGATACGTTGGTCTATGGGCCTTGACTCCAGACTGATAAACAAAAACCTTTTTCATGCCGTCTCTTCTGTATTTTTGGCTTTTATGGGAAATACATTTTATATGTTATGCATAAAAAAGTTGTGAATTGCTGGTGTTTTTAAGGCTTTTTGTATTTCCTTTAACCCGAGTTTATTCATCTTTAGTGATACTTCGTAGATGGTGCTTCTGACAAACTGTATGTGTAAATTATGAACTAGTGTTCATGTTGTTATGTACAATGGAGGTTTTTTGGTACTATTTTTGATAATTCTAGAAATTAATACTTAAGATATCATAGCCACTCTATTTGAAGACAGTGTCAAATACCAACGAAGAGTAACATAATATTGAGTGATGTTGAGTATCCAGTAGTGAATGATCGTCTACCTATTACACCATATGAAGAGCATGGTATCTATAGATGTAAGAGCTTTATCATGTCATGAGTCGTAAGCCTTTTGATAGCTCGGAAAAAGCTTACGACTCATGACATGATAAAGCTCTTACATCAATGGCTTCCTTTGAGACCATAAAGTTCAGAATTACCAAGCATGGTATCTTATGCTTTTCCCTGCTCAGTTTTTACCATTTTTAATTTGCACTTACTTGAGCAGACCTAATCAAAGAATTGTTTGAAGGAAAAACACAATACCAAGCCGTGTGCCATATTCTGTCGAATTATTGCTCAGAAGAACGAAAATAAACTTGCAATTGAAATACCACAAAGCAACACGCATGAATAATTAAGGCAATTATGAATAAAATGAAAGATAGTTTTCAAAAGAGTTAATTGCTATTTGCTTCTTTATTTAATACAATGCGGTCCTTAAACTTATAATTTTCTTAAGTGTCTTGCAATATTTACGATAGTGAAGTGATTATTAAGTATGTTGAATTCCGCTAATTTTAAACAATGGAAATCACACCACACCATACTTTGACCATTAAAGGAGACGTAATTTCAATTTAAAAGATTAAAAAACGTTACTCTGATAAATTGAGGCGTGCAGTAAATAGCACCTCTAGGGTATGGGGGCGTGCGCCAGGGTGTCCGAGAGCTACAGCAGGTCAGTATCCGTAAAGTGTACAATAAACAGGTACATTGTGTGTTATTTATTCCGAATATTGAAGGCTAAGAAATGATCTTACCCAGCCACATAGTATATTGTTGATACTGCCCACTGGTTATTAAATTTGGAGCTGTTGGCTTTTAGTGAGCTTAGCAGTAATTAGTTGTTTATGAATGTATATCACTGACCAATGGAGGTGGGAGGAAAAGCTAAAACTACTTTCTTGGCAAAATACGTTTGTTTCAGACCTGTAATGTAAAAAACTGTAAGAGAACTCACAAAATTGCTACAGAATGTAGGGATTGTAAAAGTATATGGTTATAACTAGAACATGAGTTCTTTCAACTTTTACATGGACTTTGAATTGACCTTACTAGCGGTAGGATATGGAATGTATGATTGTAGTTCTAAGTGAGAACGGGTAGCTCTACATCCCTCTTGCCATCCATCCACCCATCTATCCATCCCATCCCATCCATTTCTGCCATTCGCATTTTTCTTTATTGTGGTGTTCAATTTCATACCACCAAGGTCTATTGCCACACTCAATTCATCGCATAGATGGTCTTTCCTTTTTCTTTTCTGCGCTGAGGCTTCCACTTGAGAGCTATTTTTGACATTCGATTGCGATATGTACCCATGACACTATGCCTTGGGCTTATTTATTTATTTTTATTTGCCAGTTGTTGGTTAACGGTATACACACTTTTGGTACATTTGGTGTAAAAGTTATTGTTTTTTTAGGTGAAACTATTAAGTATTGAGATATATCGATGGATTAGGGATGCTCTCAAAACTCCGTTGCAGTCGATCAAGCCAGTGCAGGTAAGACAACAGCCATATTTAAGCACAGAACTGATGTTTTGTCCATTAGTAGGAAAATCGGATCACGGTGCATCATCTTGGTACAAGTCCTGCTGATGCTACCAGAACTTAGTGCCATATGCTTGTTGGTGGATGAGAATACTAGTCTTGAATCTCCACCCGTTTTATTTATTGTAAAGTACGCTGGCCTTTAGTATTACGAAATACACCGCACCTTTGTTAAAGCAGCAGTGGACTCTGGTACAAGAATTTTTAGAATTGGTTGACATATTTGTTGTTTAAATGGAGGGTGCTTTCTTTTATTCGAATTATCACTAATGGTTTTACTTTACTCCTACACTTGATGTATTTTCCATTACCGTTTGTCGTTTTAAGACACAAACGTCTGTACTGGTACACACATGTACCAGTACAGACGTGTGTGAAATATCAATTCGGCTGTATTTTTAGGCTGTCATTGTTGCCATGGCAATTTTTTCACACGTGTACGTACCGTTGGTTACTGAACATATGTATACACAGTATTCGATCGCTTTGTATCTATGAATACTCTAATCGAAATATCTTTTACTTTTCTTACAAGCTCTCAATAATTTTGTTTGCATCAACATTACTGAAATTAGCATTTTCCACAAACAGAGAAAAAGAAAATATTAAGAATAAAGAATAACGTAACTACAAAAGGGCTTTTAGGGTTTGTAAAATTTTGACAGCACATACAACTAAAAACGTTTATGTTAAGTATATATGTAGTGTACAACTTAGTTTTTTTTTCTCATGGTGTATAGTGTTTGATTGTCTCACCTTGCGATAAGAAGAGATGGCAACGTGATCAGGTTGCTTTGGGTTTGAGCATAGATGGCTCTGGACCTAAAGTATGACCCAGAAGGCCTGGCTGGAGGAGAACTCCAGGGGAAGGCTATAATTAATCAGTATGGTGGAAGCAACTTTAAACCGGTGTGTCTTATGAGTAGTTTGCCCTGGTAGAGAGTGGATCTGAACAAGTGAGTGAGTGGTAAGTCTGTTGTGCATTGTACCAGCACCAGATTATCAAAAATTCACTGTGCTAAGATTTAGCCTTAAATTGAATTTTAATATTTTCACAAAGGCAAAGTTTGATTACTTTGTAGATGAAAGAACTCGAAGAGGAGTGGAGCAAGCTTGATCCAGGTCCTGCTGTGCCAACAAGGTTTACCAAGTCCGAGCAAGCAAAACAAGCTGCTGCCCCACCGCCTCAAGAGACCGCTGCAGCCACAACTGAAGATGGCAAGTATTTATTGTGTTTTTTGTTAAAAGGGCAAAACTTAGCGTTGCTTGATACAAGCAGTGGGCTCCAGGACAATTACCCCTGATTACAATTACTCCCTGGAAAATTGCCATCTTGAAAAGCACTCCTTGTACAGTACACCCATGTAAATTTTTCTTCCTGCCTTCAGGGCGCTTGCCTCCCGGCTTTAGTTTTCCGCAATTTCCAGGAGAGTTTGTTTACTTTGTGTTGCTCGCAAATTTTTGTGAAATCTTAATCTACCAGTCAGATTTAACAAGGCTACACTTCATGTTTGCACCCAATATGAGCTCATAAACACACTTGCTATGTATATTACATTTGCTTATCATAAAGGGTTATTAACGAATTATTAACAAATTTTTTAACAAGACAGTTCCTCAGTCCAGTCCTAAATTTTACACACACACACACACACACACACACACACACACACACACACACACACACACACACACACACACACACACACACTGTCAAATGCAAACGATGTTAAGATCCTTTAAGTTACAAAGAGATTACAATTACCAAGAATTTTATCTTGTTCAAAAACACTGAACTATTTTATTGCAGAATTCTTCACTGTCTGTAGGGGGACTCGACTTCCACGGGAGCGAGTAATGCTGCTTTTAAATCCCATAGGAGACTTGTGGGTAGGCTGAAGAAGCAAGTGGCCTTCCTTGCCACAGATTGAACATTAGGTAATGCCTTTAGGTGCTGTAGATCCTGCTCCAAGTGGAGGCATATCTGCTTTTTTGGTGAAGTTACAAGAAGGACATGGAGCTTCTCATAAGAAAGCAAGAGCTAGTTTTGATCAATTTATAGTGAAGATATCAATCAGAATGAATTACTAGATGAGCGAGTAACAAAGTTCTTCTTTATTACAAATTCTTCATTGCACTTTGTCGATCAATTAAAATATATTAATTCAATGGAATTGTTTTTTGAATATAAAGCATTGTCAAAGAATGTTTCAAATAATCTGTTGAACAAGTTCTGCGAAAAACCCCAGCAAAATTGCTGGTATAGTCTGCATTGGACTAGATGGGTGGTCGAACATCTATATCGAGCCTACCATCTGAGCTACTGCAACGACAATCAGTGAAGAAGTATTCGTAATGGGTATAGTCGATACATCTGGAAAGCCCAGTTCTGTAGAACTTGCCACAACTTCAATAAAAAAAGGTTGATAAAGAGTTTCTTTGCCCCACTGGTGGTCTAGTTACAGATTATGCTACAGCTGTAACTGCAATTAAAGGACAGTTGGAAGGAAGATCAAATAATAACATTCCTATTTCATGTGACTGTTCAGCTCATATGCTGAACCTGCTTGTATGTGACTTAAAATGCCAAATATGAAGTAGCATTGTGTTCGCATTCAGTGTTTTAGAAAAAATGCAGGTAAATAGTGACAGAAGTGAGGCAATTGCCTGCTGACGCGTCATTATGCCAAATGAGACACAATGTCTGACTGCCATAATTTTTATATCACGTACAGGGTGACACTAAAAAGAAAATATGTAAATGTCCATTACCTATAGCATTAGCAATAAGCGAAATAGAAAGTGACACAATATTGTCAGAGGCCTTTATTTATAAAAAGAACTACCTGAGAAGCTGCAGTTAATTGACAGTGCAGGTTTGACAGAAAAAGTCAAAGCCTTGTATCATCAAGTAATTGACCTCAGTACACTTAATACCAAACTAGCTACAATCAGATCTTAGAGGTAAGTCACTGGCAGAAGATGAAATAGAATCAGCTGAAAAATGGCCATTTATAATGCCCTCGGTTACAAAGTTTCAGACACAGTCATGCCACTCTCTTCCTTGCATACCCGCAGATGATGCCACATAGGCTGTAAGACCATCTGAATGATAGTTATCTCTCCAAAATGGAACGGACGACGGAAATCACTCTGCAGTGTAGCAGGTATTGTCAGGTGTTAATTCATTTTCTGAGGCAAAACAAGTATTCACTTCCTACTGTCTTCTTCACTGGAAGCTGGTAAGTCATCTGGGAGATTAAAATGGTGCAAATCTTACGCTCTTGTGTAAAATGTTGAGCCTGGGCGGGCGTGGGGCGGGGTGCCGATGGGAAAATATTTGTAGTTGTGCCTTTTAAACATAGCTTCAGAGATGTTCTGTTGTAAAATTTATACAAATAACTTGGACTTTATTTAAATTTCTGTGCTGATGTTGCAATTAGTATAAGAATAAATCTTTCGCAGTTGTACTGTGTGTTGGGAGTTAGTTGTACTGAGAGAAAGACTAATGACTGGATCATCCAGAAGATCGACTGTAAGACACGTCTTATACCTTTGATCACCAAGTGAAAACTTTCTTTCTTTGGTCATATTTGCCGTCATGACAGTGTTGACAGGGATCTGTTATTAGCCTCTGTATTTGGTAAGCGAGCACGAGGTAGGCCTAAGACACGCTGTAGTGATAACATCTCTGAGCTATGTGACGGCAAATCTATTCCAGAACTATATCGAATGGCGCAAAGTCAGTCTGGTTGGCGAAATTTTTGTGGAGGGCCACGGCAGATCTTGAGATGATCTTTCCGTTTGATGATGACTGTGTGTTGGGTGTACATGCAGGAGTCAGCTATAGTCGTGTTGGCTGGAATAATAGGGGTGGATGGAGAATGTCTTGATGAACAATAATAGATGGATGAAACTAGTTCATTTGGTGGACCTTGGGTAAAGGTTAATGGTGGTCCTTGGGATTTTTAAAGCCCGAGGTGTTCTTTCTTCTAGGTGGTAATTTTTAAAGAGGGTTCCATGTGAATGAAATGCAGTCAATGTAATCCTAATACACATTGAAATATAACAAACTGAATATGATGGAAATAGTTTTTATTTGTTCTTGTAGATTTTTCTTGGAAAAAGGGTTACTCTAATAATTGAGGCAGGCGAAACTCATAAAATTTAATTAAAAAACTATCTTCCAAAACATCAACCAGGACCACGTCGTATTTTAGAGACTCAAAGGGGGTGAATTATGACTCATTTTTAGTAACATTGTAGCTTTCATATGCATTTTCTGTACCTCCATTTTCACTCCAAATGTAAATATGTACTTTGTAGATATACGGTGTTAATGATTAACCTATTGTTGAATCAGTTTGACATTTATTGGGTATCCTAACAGAAATTGTATATTTAAAGATTGACTAGAAACTGATATTTTGGTATCCATTTCTATTATGGAAATACATAATTTTTTTACAAAAGTTATGCATACCGATTTCTCTCAAAATAAAGTTTGATTTAAATACTGACGTTACTACTTAGGGTTGTGCGTAAACCACTTTGTGAGAACGCCCCTTCATTTAACTGAAAATTCCAATGACTGATGTTGATTGGTGAGGATTAATCAATATATTTGGCTTTTTTTAGGAGGGGCTGCATCTGGTACTGCTGTAACCGTGACCATTGACCCATATGACTTGTTGGACCCCGTAGAAATACTTTCACAAGTTCCAAAAGATTTTTTTGACAAAGTTGTAAGTAAGATGACATCTTTATGTTGAAGCTTTGCAAGGCAATTGCTGTTTTATTTTGGTGTTTGAAGAATTCCTATAAAACAGGTTGTTATTTCTATACAGATAAAAGTTGTCATGTCTTTATTTAAAAGAAAAGGTTTACGTTGTATTTTGATAACAGACAATAAAGACTGGAGAGGTATAATAACGCCTTTCAGTATAATAGGTACAGATTTTTATGGAATTTTTCTTGAAATATATTTAATATCCGCAAAGGGTTGGATTAATGCCAGAATAACTGCGTTGTTTTGTGATATTGTAGTGTACAGGTGGCCTTTTCTAATACCCCCTTTAAGTAAAAGAAACCATTTAAAAAACCATACTAATACTGGGTTGCCTTTTGTCTGATCTAATGCCAAGCAATTAATATTGCGATATGATATGGCAGAGGACAAAAGGCATTGGATGCTATTGCCCTTAGGAAAAACAAATAACGATTTTTTCCCAGTGCTGAACTGTATTCGGTTAAATATCTCAATTGAAGAAAGTATGTGAAGTCATCTCTTCAATTGTTACTGGACGCTGCATTATTGTAAAGACAAGCACGTAGCTTATTTTAACAAAACAATGGTCCAAATGCAAGAGGAAAAATTTGTTTTAAATACAGTCAGTAAATTTAACTAAATAAATGTAAGGGTGAAAATTAATTGTTTTTTTCCCCTACGCTTCTAAATTTTGTTTTAAACACAGTCAGTAAATTTAACTAAGTAAATGTAAGGGTGAAAATTAATTGGGTTTTTTTTCATTTTTTTGTCCTACGCCTCCAAAATTTGTTTTAAACACAGTCAGTAAATTTAACTAAGTAAATGTAAGTCAACCGCATGNGTGGAGAGAATGGACAAGAATGCTTGGGAAAGTAGATGCAGAACAATGAAGGTGACAGGAACCACTGGCAGAGGAAGACCAAAGAAAACATGGGAGGAAGTGATAAGGATGGATCTGAAAGAAAAAGGTGTCAACAGAGACCTGGTGAAGGATAGGACAACTTGGAAGTCAATTTCAAGAAATCGTCCAACACATGCTAGCATGTAAAACGGACGTTAAACCGAATATGATGATGATGATGATGATGATGATGATGATGATGATGATGATGAAATGTAAGGGTGAAAATTAATTGGGTTTTTTTTCATTTTTTTTTTGTCCTAACGCCTCCAAAATTTGTTTTAAACACAGTCAGTAAATTTAACTAAGTAAATGTAAGGGTGAAAATTAATTGGGTTTTTTTTTCATTTTTTTGTCCTAACGCCTCCCAAATTTGTTTTAAACATAGTCAGTAAATTTAACTAAGTAAATGCAAGGATCAAAATTAATTTGGTTTTTTTCATTTTTTCCCTTCGCCTCTAAAATTCCAGACAATTAGTGTTTGTTGTCAAAATTGAACTACAGCAGTGGCATTGACCAACACTTGTTAGTTTTCACTGTCTCCTCCTCATTTTCCCTCTTGCTGCTGTTTTTTCTTACGTGCCTACTTTTGCTACATCTAGGGCTGAATATTATGGTATCCTACCCCGATATTTTCAGTGATATATTTTTTATTTGTACCCGTTACCTGCTCCAAAGGCTGTTGGGCAGTCCCTTCGTAAAACATTATCAAATGACAGTCCTAGGAATGGTGGCCTGAGGGGTGTACAGACAAACTTTTTGTAAATAACAGAGGTAGCAAATTAGTTGATAACAGTGGTAATTATTTGTCCCAGAAACAGTCATGTAGTTGACAGCAGTTCCAATGGCCAGTTACAGTTACCACATCAAGTAATTGACAAAGACGAACGATAAAGCTTTAGTTTCATACTAAGTTGGTAACAGGTTGATTCGTCAAAATCCATCAAGGAAAGAAGATGACGATCTCATATCACATAGTGTGTGTTAATTTAGCTTAATCTTGCTGGGGTATCTGTAATTACTCTTGGAAACAGTAAGAAAAAACCCGATTTGATTTGTGTTTTCTCGTTTCGGCGTCTTCCTCCAATTGGGTGCCAGCGAAAAACCTTTTAACCAAAATGTTTCCTGTTTTAACTGCGATTTCAAATTCGGATATCGTAGCTTAACCAGTAACTTAACGTCAAGCTACTAGTTGTTTTGAAACTGTTTCTTCCGACATGCGGAATTACACTGATGCTTATTTTGTGATAAGACTAGTAATTGTACTACGTATTGACTCTGGCAAATTGCTAGAAATACTAATAGACCACGTTTTCAGTATATGTTAATAGTTAATAGAACAAATCCATTTGTAGTGTAAATCAGTATTTGTTTCAACTGTGCGCCTATAATTGGTAAATTGGTATATTATTGGGTTTAATTATTGGATTTGACTAATTATTCAAGTACTTCTTTGAACAGGGTGTATATTGATTACTATTTAATGCAAGCTTTATTTTAATAGGCCGAGAAAAAATGGCAAGACAGAAAGGAAGCACTGGAGAGTTTAGATAAGTTGACTTCAAATCCAAAGCTCGAGGCAGGACAATATGGTGAAATTATGGGTGTCTTAAAGAAGGTGTGTTGTAGTTAATATGATGCTTTTGCGATAATTATGCTACTTAGACAGACACATTCTGATATTAGTCTCGAATTAAATTATGATTGCTCCTCGCATCATTATACCTTACACTCTTTTCACCGCCAGGCCAATTAAAAGCCCGGGTGCACACACTTATTCCATACTTGGATCTTTTCTGAAGTGACTGTACGATTTTTGGTTTAGTTTTTTCTTTCACGATTGTTTTTGGTAATTTAAGTACTGCTTTTATGTTTAATTAGTGCCATGGTGCTAATGGAAAGTTAAAATGTTTATATGGGCGAGCAGACAACACTTTGTCTTTGAAAGAAAGAAGTGCATGACTTGTGCTTTACACACAGCTTATTGTCCTCACCCGGAGCAGAAACGTATTTTACTTTTTCTTTTCTTACAAACGTTCACGCATTGTAAGAGGAAAGTTTTTTGTTATGGTAATGTTTTTCCCGTTTTTACGATAAAATGAGACTTGTTAGCACTTAACCATGCACAGACAATGCATGAGAGCACGGGTTTTGTACTTGTCTGTCGTACTTTTTAGGTCAACAGATGACCCGAATGACTTCAAAGCTTAGCCCGGTTCATTTTGTTTCTAGTTGAAGAGTTTAAAAAATGGTGTTGAACTAATTTGAAGTTAATTCGTACCTATATTCAGACTGCAGGTGCATGAATGGAGTAAGGAAAAGAACTGCGATAACCAAAGACACATGCCAATATTAGTAAATAGAAATATATCAAAGAATAGTTCAATCAGGACCTTTCTGGTCGATGCTTCTATGCGAACGTGAATGCTGGACCAACCCCCTTCCCCTCCTCCATCCTCTCCCGAAAATAAATATAAAGAGAGGACTAAAAGTAACTGAAATTTGCTTCGTTAGAAAAATGTGCAGAACATCTTAGAGAGAGGGGAAAAACCTAAATATGTCAGTGGTGAGACACATTAAAATATAATTAATTAAGGTAAAAATGAGAGAGTTGCCCTTAGTGTCAGTTTTCATAGGATTACCGTAGTTTAAGAACGGTTTCATTGATTCGCTGATTATATGACGTGCTCACAAACGGTAGTCGCTTATATTCCCGAAGAGTGGCGGGAGAGTCTTTATAGGTTTCTATTGTATCAGATATGTCTGCTCAGTTACCAACTTTACTTAAGGCCCCATATTAGGAAAAAGCTATGCAAGAGTTTTTTCATAATTTTTTTAAACCCTGAACTTCATTCGTGTATCTACACGGATTGTCTTCACGTACATAAGTCGGTGACGGTAAAGCTATAGAGTAACAAGTTACCGTGAAGCAGCCACGACTTTGTTTACTCCGTTGGCTGTTTTATTTTAATTGCAACTTACTTTATTTTTGTAATTTCAGATAATTTCGAAAGATAGCAATGTTATGGTTGTTGCTCTTGGTACCAAATGTGTCATGGGACTTGCAAAAGGGCTTAGAAAAAAGTTCAATGCCTATGCACCGATGATAATTCATGTAATACTTGAAAAGTTCAAGGAAAAAAAGTTAAATGTTGTGCTTGCACTTCGTGACGCAATTGATGCGGTGTATCAAACAGTAAGTTGGCAAAATGGTTGTTATTCTTGTTGGGTTTTTTTTATTGCTTATCATTTGACCAAAATACTGATTGCCAGATTTGTTGTGAAAATTGTCAACAATCATCGTGTTATTTGAAAGTACAGCGAATAAGAACTAAGCCAAGAAAAAGCCCACCAGGCATCTTTGGCCCTTGTCACAACAATTGCCGAGATACGACAGATCCTCTGTTACAGCATCTATGTTTTTTCGACGTCATTTTCCGTCATTTTTTGTGTCAAGGATCAAAAGCTACCAATTGAGATAGTTCATTCTTTACTTTTTCTTTACCCAGCTTTTTTCCATTTTGGCACTCGGTGTATGTGTGTTTGTGTGTAGAGAGAAGACAGATTACTCCAATATTCATTATGCTCTATTGGCACTTAAGGTAGATCAGCTTAAAAATAACATGTGAAACGTCATACATATCACAGCAGATGAAAACGAAAATTTTATAAGAGTATGCAGATTATGAATGAACCGCATTAAAAAAAAACATTTTTAGTAATAAAAGTTTTACTAGAGCTATTAACAGTAGATTCAAACAGCGAAATTTTAAAAATAAATTAATTGATATTTTATTGATTTTTTTGTTGGTTTATTTATTTTCCTAGAACTTCCTGGAGGATTTCCATCCATCCGTCGAACATTGTTTTTTTTTAATCTTGAGATTACAAGCTTCAAGATTTTGTTACACTTTCAGGTTTCACATCGTTTGGCGGGGTAGTTGTCTAGAAGCAGCACTGCTTTCTCTTAAAAGCCTTTCTTTCTTAAGTGGTCCATGACCGATGACTCAAAATTTTCTCAGAAATCTACTTTGTAATATAGATGCAGTCACCCTAGAATTCATGGAGAATAAGTAGTGCAGTAAAAGTTTCTCCATATTAGAGTGGTGAAAGCATCTAGGTGACCTGAACTTTACAGTGAGAAAAGTTGTCAGTTTATAACTGGTTCCATTTGTTTTGGATTTGTTCACAATTGTCACTTTTATAATAGAGAGTATTGAGATTGTTGACACAAGAAAATATGGCATGGATTGAGCCACGTAAAACAACAGGTAAAATGACCGTGTTACAATACAAATTCTTGCAGACATGCCTCCTGAAGCGCCGGTTATAAGGCTTAACCTGCATTTGAAAATTTTTAGGGATCAGTTGTTAGAAGTGACTTATTTTAACTAAATCTTGTTTTATTTTTCATTCAAGACTACCTTGCCCAATATGATGGAAGACATACTGACTGCCCTTGAAAATAAAAACCCCAGTGTTAAGGAGGAAACATGTAAATTCTTAGCAAGGACATTTAGCATCTCCACACCTGCAGTTTGGACTAAGGCTGTTCTCAAACAGCTCACTTCAGCAGTTATTAAGGTAAGGAAGTCACAAGTTGGATGAAGGACGTCTTTTCAGGGCACTGCCGGTTAAGAAATCCCCCTCCCCCCTTAGTTAAAATAAATACAACAGAACTGTTTAAAGTCAATTGTTTCTGGGATTATCATGTAATATTGTGTTTGTTGAAACCGTGAGGCATTTCTGTGTGGATAAGCCCAAAGGGGTTTCACCATAAACCCCCGTTTGAGTAGGTTCTTTTAATTGATCATAATTCACATAGTTTCGAAATCAAAAAGTGAGCTCATCACAATGTATGGGTTCTCTGCTAGGCATTTTTGGGTATTTGTTAACTAAATGTTTATCCGAGCTTAGAGGTCAAGGTAATGTACCACAAAAAAGCTATTTGGTGTCTTTTTGGTCATGGGACACTAATAAATAACTGAAACAGTCAACCTGCATTGGCGGGGAAGTATAATTGAGACTATAATTGACAAATTACAGACACGGATTTTCAAATTTAATGCCAGATGGACTATCATCAGGCTTTACTATCCAGATATTTGTCAAGCTTTGGGTGTACATCTACCCATTGGTTTATTTTTCAACGTATCCCCTTTAATATTATTTCTTTATTACAAAGGGTACAAAAGTAATTTTATGTAGAGGGAAACACTCTTTGCCATGGAAGTCGTCTTTCCATTTAATAGTATGTAGTAACTCCAGAACTATCTTGAAGCTGGTTTCCTGTTTTACGTTTGTTTACAGAGAGTGCAAATATCATAGCTTTGAATACTCTTGTTTATTTCAACAATAATTTCTAAGGCTATCAGTCATGAATTCTTAATGTCGTAAACTGTGTTTGCATGCAGACAACAATTTATTTTCATTGAAAGAGACTGAAATATTTTTAAAATATTTTGCATTAGTGAAGTAGAAGGCACATGATGTTTATAAAGGAGTTTCTCTTGTAATGTGTTGTAAACAGTATGCTGGGTTTTCTAATCTCTTAGTATGTGAGAGTTTTGTAGAAAAAAACACATTTAATTCTCGTCGTAATGATAATTGTGGGAACGTTTACTCAAAGGACAAAGCAAATGTATGCACCTTTAGAAGAGTTTTTTCTGTATCTCTTTTACGTTGTTGTGGATGTGGTTTGTTTTTGTTGTTGTTAATGGTGATGACCACGCAATATTCACATAAAGGTTGAGCTCGCCGTCATGCTAATATTTTGAAATTTTGCATGAATATTAGACACAAAGTTCTGAGGTGGTTTTTATGAACAAAAATATAGATCACGAAAGTGGAAAGAGGCACTTGTTATTTAAGTTTTGTAAAAATTAATTTCACTTTTTCCCAAACTCTAGTTCCTAACAAATAGAAGAACCCCAAAACCTTTTTTATTACTAGAGAAACCAATTTAGCACATTATTTCTAAGATTTTTTTCGCAGAACAAATCTATTTCGCATGGTAAACAGATGATTTACCGCAAGGAAAATGAATTATGCACTGAGATTTATACATTGTGAAACTTTAGCTTTGGCGAAATGTAGGTTGTCATTTTGAAAGAACATTGCAACTGTTTGACACTTTTCTATATACTTTAATACTTATTAACTTATACAGAGAAGCGTCAACCTTTGACTGGCATTACGAGTAATGCGAGTCAGAGGTTGACGCTGGGAGAAACAAACATTTTAATAATGCTGTTAAAATGTTTACAAATTTATTTATCTTTATTGATACTTTGAGTAATTTTTAAAACGGTTTCTTGTAGAAAATGGATGATACTGCTGGCCCTGTTCGAGACGCCGCAGCGGAAGCGCTTGGTACGGCTTTAAAAGTAGTCGGAGAGAAATTAATGGGGGTTCATATCGATCAACTGGATAAAATTAAGCAAGATAAGGTAAAGCATTTTCGGATATGTGGGAACATTCTTCATCTATTACAAGTATCAGATATCTTCATTTGCCTTTGTACTGTTGAGAGCTTTTAAAACTCAATGAAGTATCTAATCTTGCTTAGTCTCAGACAAATGTGTTAGTCTTATTTTTCCGGTCATCATTATCTTTATCTGTAATGCCATTTCTTTTCGTTCATATTCCCTGGTTTTTTGAATAGGACCAATATCTTAACAGAATAATACAATCTACATGCACAGAATTTCTTTCCCAGTGGGTTGGATCTTATTGAGAGCCATGTCTGCTGTGCTTTAGAGCCCGAATTTTTCTTGTTATCTTGGCACTGATTTAAGACACGCTACCCTTCGTCGCTCGGTGTATTACTCTGCTATTTGATAAGTTAAACTTTCATCAACACAGTAAAAAGTGTAATTAGTTTTTTGTGCATAAATTACTTATTACTGTAAATATTCTTGTACATCGTGCTTCACGTGTTACGTAACGTTATACTGTAGTAAAACATTAATTCGAATAATAAAGGCCTGCATTTCTTCACTTATTATCATCCTGTATAGTCCCATACGACTATGATTATCCATATAGTACTCAAACGTCACCTGTTACTGATTCTTGTCGTGGTAGATGGCCTTGAATGCAGGGTAGCTGCTGATTAGGCTAATGATCTCTTGTTTGTTCCATCCTTTGCATCCTCGCGACTCACTCCGACGGCCTTCATATCCTTTCTGATATCACTTTGTCGTTTCTTTAGTCGGTCTTTTTTCCGTTATCCAGGTATTCTTATGCCTATAACTCTCTTCTTCATATGTTCATCTTCCCGTCTTTCCACGTGGCCATACCACCTAAGGCATGACTGTTTATGACTTTTAAACTTTCTCGAATCTTAGCATTCCAGATCTTGCCCTTCAATGTGTGACCACGTGGCCATCCATTCATGACTGCTGGCTCCAGTTTTCTGTCTTGCTTTCTCATGTGCTGGGAGTGTTTCTAAAGCCTTGAATTTCGATGTGCTATCTCAATTTGAACGTTTAAATTTCATAGAAATCTAATTTTGAAATTCATCCGAAAACTATTGGAAACATGAGTTTCAGGTTGCGTGTGTAAGCATGGCCCAAACGTTGTTTCCAGTTTCCTCGGTTCAGCTTGTTTTCTGGGATGTATGGTTACTCAAATGGCAGTCACTCTTTGTGTTTCTTTCCCTTTTCAGAGGATTTAGCAGTTTACTGTGGCTGGTTTGAATCTTTCAACAGGATTTCCTGTATCATTCCGTCACAGTCATTATCAAGTGGCTTCACTGAGCTCAACGACGTCTTAGGTAGAGGGACTACGTAATGAACACGTTTAAATGGTGTGGTTGACTCCTTAAGGGAATCCGCTTTAACTGTGTACGTAAGCGTCTGTTTCAGTAAAATGAGTGTTCGACCAGCCAGCCACCCAGCCAATCAACAGGCTTAGCCAAAGCGATGGTTGTTGCTGTAAATTAAAGTTTGCATATTTTTGAGATTTTTTTATTTCAATTATTTATTGATGTATGGTGGGAGAGAAAGATTTTGAATGGAAATCGTATTTATCTTGACGTTTTCACAATGGAAACGTAGTGGAGGAATATCACTGGATATCTGTGACATGAATGACTCATTCGCAGGAACTGTAAGGATTGGATATTCGAAAAATTATGTTGCCCTCAAAAGTTCATGCCTCTTATAAAAGTGAGATATTTTTACCCATTATTTTGACATTTATATAATTCTTATATTTTAGGTCAAGGAATTTGCTGAAAGGGTAGAAATAGCTACAGGTAGTGGAAATACCGCTGCAGCTCCAGTACCTGCAAAGCCAGCTACTGCACCGGCAGCTCAACCAGCAGCTAAACCGCCAGCAGGAAACCAAACTACAGCCAAACCAAAGAAGATAAAGGTATAAATCTAAAGTGATGTTATCTTACCTGAATTCAGTCAGTTAGTTTGAGAATAAATGGGTAGCAAGGCTATCGAAACATGTAAACATGCAAGAGTCTTGTTCAAAGTGACATAACATTGATTATACTACAGTCGATCAGTAACTATTTAGAAATAATGTTGAGGGTTACTGTAAAGACTGCCAGAAGGTACATTTTTACAATGTCACACACCACCTTATATAGTTTATAGTGTCATATATATGTATATGTGTGTGTACACGGGTTAATGTGTGTACATCAAATGTTTTATATTAAGTATCAATTGGACAAGTTAGTATACCAAAGTAAACAACTGGATTTTTTTCCCTTGTATAATTATATATAATTTTTCATAGTACTGGAGTTGATATCTTTTAGGAAGTCTTTTACCCCTATCCCTCCCCCAATTTCACTCCCAACCATGTTTAAATTTAGTTTGTTTTTGTGCCAAGCCTGGCCCACATGTATTTAGTATAACCACAACTCTTTATTTATAGGTGTATTACTAATTATAACAAGTAGTCATCGGATCCACCGCAGTCGCGTCTAGAAATACTGGTATTGGAGACTTAAAATGCTTTTGGCTGTGTAGTTACAACGTGCCTAATTGAGGTTATCGTGAGCCGTAAGAACCTCTGGTTCACGCGTTCTCCAATTGTAGCACGTGTTGGCTTATTTTCGAGACCTGAAACTAAACCTGTCATGGGTAGTAGGACCTTTTTTGGCTATGGTCGCCACCTCTCAGTTGGGAATTAAAAAAACGCTGTGGATGTGGAGTAAACCATGATAAAATTATGGTTTACTATTTCCTCGAAGTTTAGCATTAGTTCTAGTATCATTCATCAAGAAAGTTGATGCTATGGTATACGGCTTTCATACGCCGCTTACTTTTAACAACAGGTACGCTTGCTTCTTCTGGTCAGTGGAGAAAAGCAGGTTGTAGAGGAAGCTATAACCCCTAATTCTAAGAGTAACTGACAGATAATCAAGACAAATTCCCCTAACTACACCAAAGGTTTCTACTTACTGTTTCCCAACAGAAGTGATGGTGAGATACCTACGAAGTACGCCTTAAGATCATGAAGCATTAAGGGGCATTGTAACATGGTAAGGTCAAAATAGAATTCGAAGAATGTAAAGGTTGATTGTATATATGTTTATGTAATTAATACGTGTATTCCACATGTATTGAATTACTCCAGAATCAACCGAGGAAAAGTCAAGGTTCATTTTCTCTCTTTTTTTTAATTATTATATCCGAGCTACATATTAGAAGTATTATTTCTGGGTTAATGCTTGATCATCATACGGACAATAGAAGGAGTAATACCTCTTTGTGCATTTATGGGTACTGAAGAAAAACGTTGGTTAAAAAGGGTTGGCAAGTATTGATGAAGTTAAACGGCATGTGCTGCTTTTTCAGCTCCATTTGTTATGATTTAAAATAATTAGGTTAAGATTTATGGATGATTTGTTTCTGAAAGAAAATTCAGTTTTGTCACTTGAACTAGTATTGGTAAATATATTTTGATTTTTTTTTTCCTTTTTATTTTCGTTTTATTGCACTAATTTGCACATAATAGCCAAGTGCGGCACCTGCAGGACCTGAAAAACAAGGACCACCTAAGGTAACCCCAGTTTATTGACCCATAAAACAATTACTCCTGTTCCTTCACAGAGCATCTGATCTGCACTTGGCTGGATTTGAAATCCTTAGTGTTGTAATTTGATATTACCCACATATCACATATATCCTAACTTAAACTTTGACATTTCTTCTGACCTGAGTCTTTCTTTTTACAATTGCACTTACATTGACTGTTATAGTTATATCATGTTTTGTACCACATTTTATTTTGCTTTTGTGTTTTAGTTTGCATTTGCATTTGATTTTGAATATACTTTATACGTTTATATACGCTTCTGTTGACTTCTTAATTTGATTGTTTAGAAGATTTCATCAGATCATCTACACAACCATAACAGCACCGACGTTACTGTTATTATGCTTAATTGTGTAAAACCATACTAAAGAGTGATAGGGAGTGATGTACTGTTTGAGTGCCAGTAATATTGATCGGTGCCAATATTGTGCTGACTTTCAAGTGACCATTGTACATCAATACCACAGATTTTAGGGTCTGTTCTTTTTTTTTGGCGGGGGGGGAGGCAAAGGGTAGCAAGATGGAGATTCCTTCTGAAAATACAGCTACCTGTTCTATATTTAATTGGTCAACCTTTAATTTACCTGATTTGGGTATAAAAAAGAAGGCATGGTGGTTTCAAGGGAGTGTATTACGGTGTACTCAGGCATGGAATTTGCTTGAACATCGTGTTAGTCTGTTTAAAGAGTAACGTATTATTAGCAAGTGCAGTACCCAAAACTTTTGTGCAGGTAATTACAGTGCTTTTTTAATTCTAAATTAATCTTTGGAAAGAAAAATAACAGTTGTAATAACTCGCTCGTTGTTAACTTAACTTTAGTTTAGCGCCGTTGTCAAAAACTCTTGTTTATTTTCAGGGGAAGAAAGCAGGTAGTAAAAGTGATAAGAAGGCAGCAAAAGGAGGCAAAGGAAAGAAAAAGAAAGGTGGTAATCCTTATGAAGTTGACCAAGAAGAACCGGAAGAGCCAGATCTTTCAGTTAGTCTACTATTTTCTCTTTTTATTGTCGGAAAGTTTACCCAGTTACCTAGGTTATCGGCTACAAGGGCTTTTACTCTCATTAGCAACAGAAAAAGCGAAAAGATTTAAAAAAGCAAATTTCAACTTTGTGCAGATTTCTCTTTGATGCATTAATCCTCCACAAATATTTACTTATATTTTGACATGATCAACAAGTTCCTTGCCTGTGTCAGAGAACACTAAACAGTTTAATTGTTTTCCAATGGCAGTTACAACAATGTAGCTCTTGGAAAAGTAGACCATCAAAATTTGACTGATGTACATTTTTGCAAGGTTGGCACCATGTTATATTGCCGTAGTGCATATTCGCTTAAATGGCGTTTAATAATTATAGTCACGTATATTCTTAGAAATGGATGGATCTTGGAGTAATAGAAATTGGGTCACTTTATCATCACGTTGGTACAAGGAATATGAATGTTCTCAGTAAAAAATTCTTCCTAGAAGTTTTTCATTGCCGAACAATGAATTAAAGCTGGAATATATTTTTTTAATTAATCTGTTTGCGACAATAAAGAATTTGAATTTTTATTGTCAAAAGGATCATTTTGCCAACATTGGATTAACGAAAATGTCACACCTAGTGAAAATTACCTCACGTTCCTGCCACTTTTTATGAAATGGAAACCATACCTTGAAGGGAAAAAAGACTGGGACTAATCAATAAGCCTGTATCTCAGATTTTCTTGAAGCTACAGATAATAGATTTTAGTGACTAGTCTTTAAGGCAAACTGTATGAGATAAACTTTAAGGACTATACTTGGAACATTTCATCATATATTGACATATTTTCTTGCTATAACCCAATATTTTTCCTTTTTTAACGGGTCCATATGAATGTTATCAGCCCACATTATAGCGTGGTCACTCACAATAAAATTGCATGAAAACCTTGAAAGTACTTTGTAACGAATAACTGAGTGGGATTATCTGTGGTCTGGGTTGTTTTGAAGTGAGTTGTTTATCATTTTGATTTTCATAGCTCAATTTTATCAATACATTCTCATATTTGACATAATTTGAAAATGGTGTTAACACAGAATGGCGTATTGTACATATTGTACATATTGTACAGGTAATGAAAACTGTTGGTTATGACCTTGTAATCTCGTTTTGGCTTCAAAAACGTGAAGGAAAAAGTTATCAGTCTACTATATACGTATTTCTTGCATAACTACGTCTAATAAAAATACCTGAACTATTATTTTCAGATATGTGCTGGCTATTGCAACACTAAAATTGACATTTGCTGACATTTCCTGCTGAGGGATTATTTTAAAAGAAAAAAACTTTAGGCATTTTGAAAATTTTGAAAATCTGTAATGAAGCTACATGCAGCAGGCGTGTATTTTTTTAACGTATTACATTGTATGCGTATACTTGTGGATACATAACCCAATACATAATTAAATGTAGCTTTATTTGCCCCAAATGATGAGTATTTATTTTACTGTGAATGCTCACAGACAACCATACTCAGAAAAATTTTTAAAAAATGACTTGACCATAATATATTTCAGAGTCGCATCGTTTTCAGTAGTTACCACTGCAAAACTCTTTTGGGACAGCTTTTAAACATGAGGTGTTCCAATGCTAAGTTTTGCCCTGCCGACAGAGCACTTAAATTGATGTGGGCTATTTCTTACTGCCTGCCCAGAAGCTCTGATGCTTGGAAAGAAATTACGTAGCATATTATTTGGGCCATTTAGATACTAGTGTTGCCTCCCTTACTTTTAGCCTCATTTTCTTTATTGCGTTAAGCCTTGACCGCTACCTTCATGAAAGGGTGTATAAGAACAATGGACAATTTTCTGATAGGGCTATATTCCTTTCGTCAATTTTCTTTTACTTGATTCCAAGGCCGTGCCCACTTTTAGAATCGGAGTAGAAAGCTGTGCCTTTTCTTCCATTCCAGGAATCACAAAGCGACATTATTCAGTTGTTAGTAAAATTTGTATCACTCCTTAGATCTTGCAACAAACACAAGTATACGCTAGTTATGTAGCAAGCCCCATATTATTACTTGTCTGAAGCTGATGGTGCAAAAATGTTACGTTATCATTCCTTTACGTTGCCACTTGCAAAAATTCAGGTCTCACCCAGCGCGTCTCCCATTTGTCTGTCACTCCACCTTTCGGTCCCCCACCAAGTTATGATAATTTCGTATCGTTTTGCGTTTTATATTTACTATTCTTTCACTGTTGTCTGTCAATTTTACTACTGATCATGTTGTGGTGTTCACTTTTAGGAAGGAATGGTTGAAGATAAAGGAATATCAATATTTGGAGAGGCGTTAATAGCTCAAATGTCTCATGCGAATTGGAAAGAAAGACTGGCAGCAGTAGAGGAAATGACGAAGGTACTAAGTGGTATTTATCAGTCTGAAGATCTACATGACCTATATGACAGCTGTCTGATGATGTTTCGTTATTGCTGTGGTGTTGTTTTTCGGGGTAAAATTGCTCCGACAGCTGTACACACTGGAGTAATGATATTTTTTCTTCAATTAAAAAATATTGTTTAAAAAGCTGAGACAAGAGGAAGTCACTTTTCACTTCTATGTTAAAATATGTAGTTTTGTTGTTGGAGAACTCTTACCAAAGAGATTTATTAGTATATGTATATATGTATCATATACCGATATGCAAGACTCGCAACAACTCCATAATATCCACTTATGACAGACGCACCATCTGCTCCCATAACAAGAAGGAAGGCTGCAGTGGCTATTATTTTCAAAGCAGGGAAAATTCCTATATTTAGCATTGATGCACTATCTGATTTTTAGCGTGGGTAGCTCATAGATCCTAGTGATTTTCCCAATAAATTAAAGAGTATGGTCTAAAAAACCTCACCGCAACAAACCGCAAAGGCTCTACACTGCTGTACAATCACAACCCTCACTGTTTACCGACTGCTTTGAGCTTTCTTTGATTTTTTAATTTTTTCTAATGATGTACTGTTACGTAATGTCGATCGAAAGCAGCCTTTTAACGTGAAAGTGTCTGAACAATTGCTCTGCTTTTACGTTATATTAGGCACATAAAGGAAGCGACTTTTCGGAAACGACGTAGTAGGACATTTTAAGTAAAACAGTATAAATGAGAATTTTTGCAGCATGACAGGTGCATGTTTAATATGCTATTGTTTCAGACTGTGATTATCAGCTCCAGTCATTGCATAGTTTTTGTAGGTACCGCCATCTGTTATTGATCAAAATTACCGTCCTAGTTAAAAACAAAGCTCCGTGTTACCAAACTTCAAGCAATCTGTAGAGTATCAAGTCATTTTCTTTATACTTTTTGTTTGAAATAAGAGGGTCTATTGCTGTTTTTGTTTTTCCATGTCAATTTTTGCTTGAAAGATAAGATTTTTGCATTGTTGTGCCAGTATTATGAAAAACAGTTTATAACTTTGAATAAAACATGCTATATCATCTTGAAAATTCTGAACTTTATGGACTCAGAGGAAGCCATAGATGTAAGGGCTTTATCTTGTCACGAGTCGTAAACTTTTTCCGAGCTACGTTTCGAGAGATACTATCGACCGGCTGACGATGGGAGAAGTATCTCTAGAAACGTAGCTTGGAAAAAGCTTATGACTCATGACATGATAAAGCTCTTACATCTATGCTATATCATGCTACTTAAATCCTTGCAATTAAAATAGCGAAATGCATATATCGTTTTGTTAACCATTGTAATTTGGAAAGTGATTAACATTTTAATTTGACAGATCGTTGAAACAATGAATGGAAGTGATATGTCGTCACAGGTATTGGTCCGTACTTTAGCTAAAAAACCGGGCTGGAAGGAAACCAATTTCCAGGTGAGTTTTGATATTAACAGTGATCATTTTGACTTTGTATGGATGCTTCTTTCGATTTACGTCTTTTCATATATGCAACCATCCGTACATTAATACATGTATTCATAATTACATTCTTCAGTACATATTTTTATCAATGCAACCATTCATGCAAACATGGACATATGCATAAATACACACGTCACTCATTTCATATGGTCATAAATTTTATCACTTCCTGTCCAACTCCTTAACCTCCGTTTTTTGTCATCTAGTAATGTCAGACCAAAGTCTTGCAGTAGTCATCAAGTATTTGCCATGGTGGCGCATATGCAGTTCTGTATTTGATTGACAGCGTCCCAAGACAGCGTCCCAAACCAACAAGAATTGTACTCATGATTTGGCAAATGAATAAACATTCTATTTGCATTTCAATGTTCTGTTCTTTCAAACAGACGAGCAAACCCTAAAAGCTTTTTGACCACTATCAGATCCCTTGACAATGAATAAACGTTCTATTCAAATCAAGTTCAATTTTGTCTTTCGAACCAACGATCAAGTAATGCCAAAAGCTCTAGGAATAGTTTATTGTGCAGCTCTAATATCTGGGGAATAAATGACACTAATTTTATTGCTACCTTCTCCCCCAGACTGTAAGCTGCGATTCAGATACCAATAACTGTGCATTCTATCTTATTCATCATACAAATAATACAGTATTTTGGTGTTGTTGTCATTGTGAGTGGAAGATTGGATTGCAAAAAATGATCTATTGAAAAATAAAGTGCTGGCATCCGACTTGGTAGAGCAGTTGACTGTATTAGTCATAGGTACTGGTTCGTGCCCAGTGTAATGCAAAACATTTTAAATTCATTATTCAGTATAGCGCAGTTTTTATTGCGTGCAACGCCAGGGCCGAAATTTTGTTTCTTTTCAAGATTTTCTTCGTCGGTAGCATTGGTTCATTTGAAGCCCAACAGTTCATAGATTAAATCGTTACAGGACATGTTTGTTTACTTCACTCTGTAAATATACAGCAGACTGTAAAGATAACTATTTATATTGAATTATCTTTGCAATTTTGACGTTCTGTTCATTAGCTATATGGCAATTTTAGATTTGTTTTGAAAGTTTATTAAGCGTAATAATTCAGATCCCCCTGGTTTGATCAGTCATAAAATCTACTTATCACGAAATGAAAAACTTTCAGCTTATTTTTTTTTTTTTAACCATGTTATTATTTTAAAGCGTTACACAGGCGATTTTTTAAATGCTAATTTTGCTTTTTGATTACTGTTTTTCTTGGTTTTAACATCATTTCCCCGCAGTAATTGATGCTCAGATGGTGCCCTTCAGAGGGACTTTGTTTTGCCAGTGAGGAGTTTCTTGGTCGGATGCCCTTCACGCACACCAGTGGCTTTTTCTAAATTCTTTTCGCCCGCTCGGGGAATCACACCCGAAATCTCTTGGTTACGGTGCAACTGCACTCATTATCAAGTCACGGCTCCTCCAAATGCTGATTTTGATATTTCAAAGTAAAAACCTTGTAATGACTAACCTAATTGGTTGCTCTCCTACTGTTTGAGGTTTTCAAAGGAAATGAAAGCTTACTTTTAACAAAGGACCGTTGTTTGATAGTGTCACTTGCGTAATCAATATTTCTTATTGAGTATGCTCATACGTCACCACAATTACTGACTCAGTCGGAAATCCGTCTAATTAGAGATAATGCAATATATTTTTTCTTGTACTGGCTGTTCTGTTAAATCATGTACGACTTAATACGTAGCAAGTGTAAAAATTAGCAGACTTAAATTCCCTGAAGCCTGCACGAGGAAGGATCCTTGTTAAGTACAAACTCCTAAGCTTATTACTCGAGAATAATTATGCAAGTCAGGCTAATTTCATATGGGTTCTCGCCGAAAATTTTAAAGAAGGTTTTTAGAAATTCGGTACATACCGTGACTTTTATTTTTACCAAAATAAGTAAAGACATTTTGAAAGAACCAGCCTCATTTTGGTTTATCACTCATCAGAGTGAAGATGAACCTCTATGGATTCAATTTCCTTAATGCAATGAGCATTTCTCACAAAATCAACGTACTACAGAACTCGTAAATATAAATAGTAATTAATATCAAATATCCACTAGCAACGCCAGACTTCGACACTAATCCCTGCTGAGCTCTTTTTGTCACATATTTGGACAGACTTAGAGCTTGATACCAATTACAGAATATAATAATGATATAATATAATAAATATAATATAATATAATATAATACGGGATGACACACAAAAAAGCGGTCATCACCAAAAGTCGAATATCTTACGAAATTTTTTTAGATCAACACAAAAAATGTGAAAAATGAAAAATGTGCTCCAAATGAGCTCTCCAAGCGCTGCAGGCACACTTGGATCCGGCGGGCAAAGTTCTCCATGACCCTCCCTCATTCCTCCCTCGGTGTTGTTCTTCTGCTGTGCTTGCTGCTATACACTCTGTCCTTTAGATATCCCCACAGATAAAAATCTGGGGGTTCAGGTCCGGTGAATGCGGCGACCTCTCCGGGTCAAAATTGCGGCTGATCAGTCGGCCAGGGAAGGGAAACGCTGCCGTAGCCATGCCAATGATTCGTTTGAGGTGTGTGTGTGTGGGGTGGGGGTAGGGTAGGTGGTGGCACCATCCTGCTTGAACCACTGGAGGGCCCTGATGACCCCTCTTTGTCGACCAAGTCCTTTCCAGAACTTGCCAAGCAGCTGGGCGTTTCACTCAGTGTTGATTGTCACAGACTGCTCGTTGACGTCCTCGAACGAGAATGACCCAATGATGCCATGTTTTGAAATGACGACCCAGGCAGCGCTTTTCACAGAGTGTAATGGCCTTAGCAGACATTGCTGAGGGGATGTGGTACCCCAGAACATATTGTTCTTAGAGTTCACGTGACCTGACAACAGAAAATGTGCCTTGTACGAAAACCAGACATTGTCAGGTGGAGATCTGTGATCAAAATTCTTCTCACGGACTCCTGGTTGATTCCAAGCTCTTGACTTCGCGGACGCACAGACTTGCTTGGGCTGCGGACAACAGAGTCTCTTGACTGCAGCAATGTTGTGTGGTGTCCTTGATGATTTCGGTCGTCCAGAGTGTGATTGTCTGTCAGTGAGTAAAGATCTCATTTTTTTTATTACTGGCTGTTAACGATCCTTTCAAAGAAGGTTTTGTCCCTGATTTTGCTCAGGAAATTCATTGTGATATTGATCCGTTCAGTTTTCATTCAACACTTAGTTCTCTCGGCACTCATGTTTTAAGTATGGATAAACAAGCACACACGTGACAGCCAAGAAGCCTTTTGTAGGGAAAGGAAGATCTTTTGCTGAAGTGAAAATTACTTTGTGTGAATAATTCACTTAAAATATATAAAAAGACATTACTTCATATTCCGCTCTGTGAAATCAGTTCGAATGATTAAATACGGAATAAGAAAAATAATAGCATTAACAATGCCTCTCCGTTGTTAAAAGACGATATCGAGAGCCATTTGGACTTAAAGAAATAAAATAGCATAATTGGTTGGTGCAATAGCGGCCGAGCTATAGTTATAAATTCAACCCATACAACTACGATTTCAATTAATGATTTGCAGATCCGATTAGCTGAACTGCAGTGTTTGTGAAATGGTCGTTTTTTTGATAACAATTTTTGTGACGCAAATATTGGGACAAACATCGCAATAGCGTTATGGTTTACCGCTCGCGGTCTCACAAAAGGGAAACTGCATTTAAGCGTTCAGGCTAACTTCCATATATTTGCCTTTTGATAAGAGAAGGAAAGCTCAACATTAAGGAGAGCAAGGCCAAATTCTTAAATTGTTTGACAAGCCACATCTCACCAATTATGAACCGTGTTTTACAGGCATCATGAGGTAGAATTTTTGTGACAGCCTTTTAGTAGGGGACTTTTATTGCTTTTGAGAGTTATTGTGAGTGAAAGCTGTTACCCTTGCTAAATATTTAGTTGTTGATTTTGAAATATTTTGTTCTTTTAGGTTCTTAAAGGGAAATTCATGATGCTTGCAATAATTGCAAAGAGATCGAGATTTACAAGAAGAAGTACTTTATATGCGATATCAGGACTGATACTAAAGATTGCAGATGTTAAGGTACCTACCTGGGTTGGATAACTTAAGGGCGGTAGTTAGGGGTTATTGTTCTTAGAAGTGTGAAATGAATTTGTTGTTAACCGAGACGAATTTGCTGTCGCCGAGCAAAATATTTGTTTTGTATAAGCAATAGAAATTTTAGAAGGAGGTAAAACTAGGGTTCGGAGAAATTTGAATAATGTAAAAGATGCATTTTGGATCAGATTTGAAACTGCAGCTTGGAGAAAACATAAAAACAACTGAAGGTTCTGATTTGTTGGGGGTTTTTTAAGTAAAGGTCCTAATCAAAGTGTGAACACAGTAATTTAGAGGGCTATAAGGAAGGGAGAGTTTGAAACGAAAAATAATAAATTACTTTCGGTTTGAAATTATTCAGCTCCCAAGAAGGAGGAAAACAATTAAACTGAATGGATTAATATTCTCGGGTAGTTCCAGAAAAGAAGTTTTGATCTTAAAAGGACATCTTACATGGAACTACAACACCATTGGGATGAAAACAAAATTAGAACAAAATGCAATATAAAAGTTTCTCAGACGACACCTGTTATGATAATGATAGGAACAAAGTAATGTTAGCAACGTCACATCTTTATGACCATATTTGCTTGATTAAAGAAAGAGAGAAACCAATCAGTTTAAGATTCGCACCTTAATTCAGTCTAGCGGATCAGAATGACTTGTACCTGTTCAAATATGACAACCGTATTTTATACGAGGTGCAAAGTAGCCCCGGGTCTATATTAGTTCTTTTACCTAGACAATGACTCAGTCTTACGGAAAGAAGAGTTATACAATTTAGCACTTATTTGGTAATTCCTAAGGTCTTGCAATCTTTAAGAGTTTTTACTGAGCATTTATGCAAAGAAATGGTGCACAGTAGTCCACCCCATTGACGGCCCTTTCAACTAAAGGTATCCTCCTAATAAACAACAATTTCTGTGCCCAAAACTAATTTTGCATTAAACGCGATATTGCCCCAGTAGCGATTAACCCTGCAATCCGAATGACGAACACCAAACCTTCCCACTGTTTCACTTTTCCCTCCAAACAACAGTTGTACAACATGCTGCTTTGCATTTAAAGGTTGACTTTGAAATTGATTACCATGTATAATTTTACCTTGGATATTTATTGGATTTTGTTGGATATTTTTGGGACGTTTATTGTACATCCTGTTTCACTAGTTCGCATTGGGATTACGATGCCATGTTAAGAAGGCTTTTAAACATTACGAGCATGTGTTGAAAATTGAGGATCCACATGAAATGCTCTTAGTGTTGCTGCACTGTAAGTATATTTTTAATTGTTGTTTACGTACAACAAACTTGATTTTTGGGGTAGATCGCAAAAACTGCAAGCTGTTTTGGATTTGATCAAAAGGGCAGAAAGCTAAGAAATGGAAAAAACCACCCCCAAAAAATCGTGCTCAGCTTGGAAGTTCTGAAGTTTTTTACTTTTTTTTTCATTTTAGTTAAAAGAACAAGTTAAAGAAACACTAAAAGTGTTTGCAGAAAATATATCATTGAACTATGTCAGTCTGAAGGTAAGAATTCTTTGGTAAAAGTCAATCTTGTTAAGAAAAAACCACACCATATAGAAGGTTTAAAATACTGTCTTGTCCTGCCCTGTTCTAGGATCAAATGGCTATTAATCGCACGTCACTTGCTTATGATATTGTAAGGATAGTATTCGTTGGCATAAGTTATTGAAATTGGTTTCATGTCTTGAAGTGTAAATGGAAACTTTAAACTTTCCATTTTCATTATGTATTATTTACAAACTTCTGTTAAGTGATTTGTGTTGTGTTTGTGAGTGTTGGTTTCTGTGTATGTCTGTGGCTGTGGCTATGACTGTGTCTGTCTGTCTCTCTCTTTCTTTATATATATATATCTATATATCTGTATATATATATATATAGATAGATAGATAGATAGATAGATATCTGTATGTGTGTGTATCTAATAGCCGCCACACGAACTGCTTGCTGAGGTTTAGTGCGACCTCGCAGCTTTTCACCGCAGAGCCTCCTTGGCTTTAGATTTCCCACAGTATTTGCTCCTTGTACTTTCAACGCCAAAATGTTGTTGATTTCTGTGTGTATTATCTCTATAGATACGTACTCCTGCGTTTTAAAACGTATTTACAAGCCATTGTTGACATTTTAAGGGGAATTGTTTCTGCAGTTTTTGAGAATATAACACCATCATTTAATTGTTAGAATTATTATTTTTGTGTTCATTTCTTAATCACTAGTCATTTCCTCAATGTGCCAAAGCAAAGACCAGTCGTGTGTTCATGAATACTTTTTATGAATTTTGCTTTGTTTCCAATTCGCAGGTAGCGAAAACAGCAGACGAAGCAAAGAATCCAAAGCTTCAGGCTGAGGCTTTGAATTGGATGGGGGAAGCACTTAAAGAGTTTGGTTTTAAGTGAGTCAGAAACTGTGATATTTTTTTCCTAAGTTATTCGGAATTCAATTTCCTGCTAATTAAGGTGCCCCACAGGCCCGATGGTTGATTAGAAAGAAAGATTTTGACCTGGTAAAAATTTTGAGCCCATACTCTTTTTTTCTTTCTGTGTGTTTTCCAGGACATGGTTGTGCATATTGAAGTATATTATCAGAATCAATTATGCTGGATTTGCCAGAAGACTCCGACGGTACGACCGTAACGAAGGGAAAAATGACTGAAACAACAGGGTCTTGTGATGAAAGTTTAGAGTAGAATTCTCTTGAATCCAGAAAGAAATAGTTTTACTGCCACAGAAATGACAGGCATTGAAGCCCGTTAATGCCGAGACTGCATAGCAGAGGAAGGCTGTTAAAATTGTCGCATGTCACAAACATGTGGATAAGAAATAGCAACTGTAATGTTTATGCGATCCACATTTGATTATATACCCTGTGAACAGACTACCGGTTGAAATCCACGAAAGTTGTTTAAAAGTGATCTTTACTTCCAGTGACGTATGCATAATGCATAATATAGCTTACGTCAAAGTTGTTTTTTATTACCAGTTTAGGGTCACAGATCAACTTGTTATTTGGCAACCAGGCACGCAACTTAGTACCCAAAGTTGATTAGTATTACCCGAGTAGGTTGTATCAGAATGCGGAAACGATTAGATCTTAGGCAAGCGGCAAACAAGCTTAATGGCGTACTAAGTGTTCAAATATATATGCAGGAGTAGAATTTAACAGACCGCTGGTTTTTATCAACCGCTGGGTGCTAAATATTTCCAATTTTAGTATACGTTGTGGTTGAGGGACTAAGAAGTGGTCTTTGATTATGGTTGCCACCTCTAGCAAGCTAGAATATACCTTTAACTGTATTTTGATGAGTTAAAGACTAAATGTAGTTTACTTTTTATCGCGAAATTTTTCGACTCGAAGAATAATGAAAGAAAATGCGATATTTACAATTTTGTTACAGGAAATGATTAAAAAAAGAGAAGCAAATTACGGCTAAGAGAATAATAAGAGGGACGAATGACACCATTCATCAGACTCGTTCTGTTGAGATTTTTTTTCTCTGATGAAATTAAAAACCATCGTTGCGCAGACCTAGTTTTTTGTGATATTGCTTTGTAAGAAAAGATTAAGGAACATATCTATGTAGATCATATTCCCATTATTTTTTTTCTGTTTTAACGTCATTTTTCCTCAGTAACTAAGGCGCAGACGGTGCCCTTCCTGACGCCAACCAATGGCTTTTTCTTTTGTGAAGTTCCAAAGTCGCCCGCTCGGGAAATCGAACACGGAATTCTTGGCTAAAGTGCAGTTCAACCATTAAGCTACGGCTCCTCGACCTATGCCCACATATATGGAAAGATAATTGAACAATGGTCCTGCTATAAATTAGAAATACTGTGGAGTTAAACTTGTGTGAGAGCAGGTGGTCCATGAGCAAAAGTCAACAATTTTTAAAGTCATACAGTTGTGCACACAGCAGAATGTTAACATTTATTTTGTGTATAAATCTTAATCACTTTATCTTTTGCTTACTGTGATAACCGATGTTTTATTAAGTAGCATGATGGGTTTTGAATAAGAAAAACTAGCTTTCCTTTATTTAGCCGAATGCAGCTGGTGATTAACACAAGCCTCCTATTTAGTATTTTCGTGTTATTTTCTTCTAATGAACAGTAGGTGAATGATGCGATTTTTTTTTCGATTTCACTATTGGTGTTTATGCCATGTGTCAATGTTTTCATTTTTCATTTTCTAGAATTGACCTGAAACCTCACATTACTTTTATAAAAACTTCTCTTCAACATACAAATCAGGTATGCTCACTAGAGTTGTTGTGAAATTCTGTTGCGATCGCTTAACATTACCGTTTTAGAATTTTTTGTTTCATTCAAAATTGATCTCGATGTGTAGTTCACGGTTATTTAGTTAGCAGGCAAAATAGGCGTATCTTGCATGGTTTTATTCTTTTCTCCCTATGTCTGGCAGTCTGCCTGCCGATATGTATGTGGTGCAGATGTGTGTGTTTGTATGTGTATATTTGAATGTATGTATGTATGTATGATGTATGTATATCAGATACAAATGTCGGAGATGATTTTAGATAATCAAGGTATTCCAAGGCCAACAAATATCACTCCTCGGCTGAAAATTTATGCTCGAAAATCCGTTAAGTCATGAATCTAACGTACTACAGTCCACTATTATGTGGTACGCATCGACAGTAGTTTCCAAGAAAGTGCGCCTCATATTAACTGTATCCTGTGCTTAACCGCAAACTAAGGAATATACATAAAAATAATAACTTTATTATTTATAGAGTGTAAAATTACATTTAGATACGACCTAATATACAGATTGTGCGGAACCTTTGACCCAACTACACGTTTAATGGTACTCGGACCTTAGAATTAAGTACGTTGGCCACGTACACAGAAAGAAATAAAAAAGGTATTTTACTAATGACAAATCCTATTTCCAAGGGATGTGGGGTTGTTCAGAGCTTTGCCGTATCATTCTTACGTGTTGATCTTGTAAACAGCTTTCTGGTCACTGCCATTGTTTAGGCTTCCACAGTGTTAAAATATCGTAGCCTCAGCGAGGGTGCTAGCAACCACTACTATATGTGTAAGTCAATTGCAGTGCAGGTTTTGTAATTTTTAGAATTAAATGGACGCGTTGTTAGAATACTGTAAGTACCTGAGTGCCGGCGCGCTCGTTTTTATTTTGATCTTAAGGGGCGTTAATTAAAAATAGAGGAAAAATTAATGTGGTCATTATATTCCGTTCTTTTAAGTAACAAAACCCAGTCCTGTAAATGTAGGTCGGCGGAGAAAAAGATGACTCAAGGTAACGTAACGGTTGGTTACATGAGACTTAAACTTCAATGTCTACCTTGTTTAAATCCCCTTTGTCGACTATCGTGAAAGAAGAATCTTCTTAATTTCTGTTTCTACTGGAACAAATCGATTTAGTTGATCTTAAAGCGTGACATCCACTTTTGAATTGCTGGCCTGCCTTAAAATCAGTTGATAACACTACCTTCGCTCTTGTCGACAGAGATGTTGAAAGCCCACGATGTAATAACTTGGAGATGATCTCTGATGACAGTTCTTCCTACGCGTGCAATATCCATTTCACGATAACTCTACGTGGTGGAGATTTCAAATTTTTAGGGTTTGACGTTGTTGATGCCATCTTTTGATAATCATATTCCTCAGAAATCATAGCCGTAACTGACTTTTTTCTTGACTTATTCGGAGCATGTACATAATTTGTGCCTCATGGAATAGTAAGTGATTCGATTTTCTTTTGTTTAAGGTTTTGGTGACGGAATCCTCCATGTGACATTCGAATCTGCTCCAAACAAGCAGACGCCTAAAGAACGAGAGAGTCCAAAACTTTTGAGCAAACTCCTAAGTTTTTATTCAGCTATTTTCAATTGTTTTCGCTTAGTGATCAAAGGTAAAAGACGTGTCTTACAGTCGATCTTCTGGATGAACCACTCATTAGTCTTTCTCTCAGTCCAACTAACTCTCAGTATGTTGACAATGTATGTTGACAATGCTGACAGGGATCTGTTATTAGACACTGTATTTGGTAAGCGAGCTCGATGTAGGCCTAAGACACGCTATAGTGATACCATCTCTCGGCTATGTGACGGGAAATCTACTCCAGAACTATATCGAATGGCGCAAAGTCAGTCTGGTTGGCGAAATTTTTGTGGAGGGTTACGGCAGATCTTGAGATGATATTTCTGTTTGATGATGATGATGATTTTCAAATGATGCGGCAAGACATTTTCGACAGGACTCTACACTCAACTTGCTAACATTTCGTTTCGGGCTTTTTAAGACAATGAATGGTTTCATCTTCTGACCGTCTGCTCGAGCCATCTAGTGCACAGAGATTAGTTTCTTTTCATAACTAGTCGATTTTAAAACCACAGCTTTGCCCCCTTTCTTTTTGATGTGTTTTTCCGACCATATCGTCCCAAACGGGTGTTTCATCCATGCCATAGATCTAAGAAGATTTGCAACCAAACTTCACTTGTAGCCATCTAGCATGAATAGCGCATGAAACAGGTTTCCCAGTGAAGTGTTCTGATTCTTTCTAAGCTATAAAATTTCGTCGTTTAAGAGAAAACCCATTTCTACTTATCACGTTACGTGGCCTCCCACAGCTAGCTACAAATGATTTGGATCTTTCAGGTGAGGATTACCCAGTATCAAATATTATATTTGCCTTTGTCATGATGAGTATGTAAGAAACGTTTTTCATAACAATCGTGGATTCATTCAAGAGCCTTGCTCTCAACGAATTCAAAGGAAGATTTTGGACCAACGCCTTCTAACACTCTTTCCTTTGCACGTAATATCAGTTCATAATTTGCTCCTTTTTCTTCCTTTATACACGAACGCGCTGTACATCAACATCAAACTTTCTACCGACAGCACGATTACCATTTGTATATTGCACTGCTTCTAATTTGAATTTGAGTGTGTAGCTCCTAATTCTTTCTAGAGTTACAAGCAGCGAAAGCTCTTTTTCAGATAATTACGTTATTCATTTTTGCTACCGTGTAAAAAAAAATAAATTGTATTGTTTGAAATCACACTTCTGAAAAGTTAATCTAATTTAAATACATATAACGTGTTGATTTTCCATTTTTATTACAGGCCGTAAGAGGAGCAGCTATTATTTTCTTGGCAACCATCTATTTGTATGTTGGCGCAAATTTACGTATGTTCTTCGAAGATGAAAAACCTGCCTTGCTCCAGCTGATCGATACGGAGTTTGAGAAGGTGCGTTGCCTAATATAGATATCCATGCCGTTGTCATATCATATATGATTTTATAGTTCAAGTTTAGCTTTTAAACGAAACATAACAAAAAGAAGCTGGGAGGTGTAGAGCGGGATTTATTATGGGGTATTTTGTGGTTTAAACAAAAACTTGGTTTAAACTCAAAAGTTCTGAGAAATTGGAGGACAGTTTGCTCAGTTATGCAAGTGCAGTTTACAGGATGAAAATTCTTTGTTCACATAAACATTGTCTGCGAATGACCATAGATTCATACGAATTTTAGGTCGCGATGCATGCGAGTTAGTGCATGCGTTCAGTAATGGTGTTGGGGGAAGGATAACTCCTGCTGAAAACTGAATAAAATCGAAAGAAAACAACCTTTGCATTGGTGACCCCTTTACTCTACCTTTTTGGGCGAACCACAAAAACATGGTAGGTGAACCCTTTCTATAGTATTTAGTTAAGCAGCTCTATGAGATACTGTGGAAGCTTGAAATACAGCATAACTGAATACGTCTCATGTCAGTGATATATAAAAAAATGTATTTTTTTTGACTGACTTATAACTTGTGCAGCAGTTTTAAGTCGGGTTCTTGTAGGTCTGATGTATAACAGAGATGGAATGGCTTTAGATTACAAATTTACTACGGTGATATTGTAATATATATCGTTTTGGCAGGCAAAAGATCAGTCACCACCAGCTCCTACCCGTCGTTTAGTTGAAGAAGAAGACGACGAAGACGAAGAGGGCGAAGGTGAAGATGAAGAGGACAAAAATGTCGATGGAGGAGGGGCGGGGGCCATTGTTGATTTGGCTGACCTAGTTGACCGTGTTGATATAAGGTATGGAAATTAAGTACTGTTAAAAACCGTTAAACGTGCTTTTTTTAGTGTATGCGAGCCTTGGAAGATTATTCATTTGGTTATTTACCCTTTACGTNTACTACGGTGATATTGTAATATATATCGTTTTTGCAGGCAAAAGATCAGTCACCACCAGCTCCTACCCGTCGTTTAGTTGAAGAAGAAGACGACGAAGACGAAGAGGGCGAAGGTGAAGATAAAGAGGACAAAAATGTCGATGGAGGAGGGGCGGGGGCCATTGTTGATTTGGCTGACCTAGTTGACCGTGTTGATATAAGGTATGGAAATTAAGTACTGTTAAAAACCGTTAAACGTGCTTTTTTTAGTGTATGCGAGCCTTGGAAGATTATTCATTTGGTTATTTACCCTTTACGTAAAGTCACGAATAGGAGATGTTGGGAAGGCCTTTATACACTTAACTGATAAAACACTGTACTCTTTTATTCTAGTTGATTCTTAGTAACTGTTAGTAAACATAATATTTCTGCAAGTGCCCTGCTTTACCCTCGTTCTTGAAAGTTCTTTACTTTATGGACTTAATGGAACCTGTAGGTTTAGGAGTTCTATCATATCACTACCTATTATTTACCTACGAGAAAAATAGTCGCAATAATTTCTTTAGTGTCAAACTACCCCGAATGAGGTTTGAAGTTGCTAGGGCTCGCTTTTATTTCACTGTAGGTAGTTTGTGCAACAGCTTACCATTGAACATACATAACATTTTACCAAAAAACAATTTCAAAAACGACCTACGCTCATATTTTAGCTGATATTTTCTTTCTACATTTTGAAGGTCATTCGCATTCTCTCCCTTTTTTTTATGTATACTTATGGTTTTTGTTTCATCTTCCGACAGCCTTGCACTAGTTACATTATACTTCCTGTCATGTGTCATTTGTTGTTACTTACTTCTTTTTCTTATTTAATACTAGTATTTTTAGCATTCTTTTAGCATAGAGATTTTACACAAGGTAAGGATTAGTAGCAATTTATTTCACTATTATTCCCCATCCTTTTCTTATTCCTGTAGTAATAAGCTTACAGAAACTTTGATTCAAAAACTGAGTGACAAAAACTGGAAAATAAGGAAAGAGGGTTTAGAAGAGGTAAGGGGAAATATAATTATTGAATCATTTTTTGCGTTTACAAGAAAGGAATTAAATAAATATTGACTGGCATGCGTTTTACATTGTGATGCCGTTCTTTGACTAAAAAAAAGCCATGCCAATACTAAACAGACTGTAGTAGTTCAATAAACATGCGCCTCAAACATTCTGAGCTTTATGTAGCTGTGACGAAAAAAACTGAGATTTACTAAATAGCTTGTGAAAAGAAGTCTTGAAATATCTCCACAGTTATAAGTGATGGTATTCTGAACATTGAGATAAGTTAACATGCAGTATCCAACTTTTAGAACGCCTTTGAAGATAATCAATGGACTGCAGTTTACCAGATCGTTCGAGGAATATGAAATTAATTGTAACACTGAGCAGTAGCAGCCTTCTTCGGCATAGGTTTTAAAACTTTTAAAGCAAAGTTTGCACTGGACTGGTCTGTGTGCTCAAAAACTCTTTATCCAGCGGAGCTACACAGTATTGGAGGAGGTATGATAGTTGAAACTTAGCTTGTTCATTGAGTAATAATACCTTTTAAAGCAAACCATGCTGACAGAGTGCTTTCAGATGAGTGTGAAAAGGATTTTTGTGCTAAGGAAGTACTTTAGAATTCGTTTTAAAAGAATTGTTGTGCAGACAGGGTTTTGGGGGTGAGTGTTATAAGGGTTGGTGTGCACACAGGGTGCTTTCAGATGAGTGTTAGGAGCGCTGTTGTGTCAGGCAAGTACTTTAAGGTGAGTTTTAAAAGAATTGGTATGGAGACAGGGTTTGCTTTTTTTCCGATGAGTGCTTCAAGGATTGGTGTGCCGACAGGGTGCTTTTGGATGATTGCTTTAAGGCTGTTTAAATTATAGTTCTATAAGTTATGAAGTTGTAAAACTAAAGGGCGTGGATAATTTTACGTTTTAGTGATGGTTATTTTAGTGCAGCTGTTTTTTGTTTTGGTTTGGTTTTGATTTAGTTTTTTGTGGGTTTGTTAAATCCGTTTTTATTTCATAGTTATTTTTTAGCAAATTTACCTTACTTTAAGGTAATGCTGAACGGATGTTGAAGGGACTGGAAAATTTAGGTCACAAAGGATAACCTGATTGAATTTTTTGATACAAAAAAAATGTCGACACTGTCTGGGTTGCATAACAATCCACTGGTTGAAATTAGTTGGAAACCATTCGCGCGAAGGGACACCAGGATCGATGAATACGATGAAAGTGGTAACAGGCATTGTGATGGCAACAACGGTGATAATCGTAACGGTGATTGTATTGGTAGCGATGGAAGTTTTTTATTATTTTTTTTATTATTTGAATTTTTGGGGGTTTTTTTATGGCATTGTTTGATATTTTTATAGATAACCCAAATACTGACGGAAGCAAAGTTCATAAAACCACATCTTGGCGAGTTACCATCACAATTGAAAACAAGACTTGGGGACAACAATAAAGTACTGGTAAGTGGTTGTTGGTTATCTGATGCTGTTTTTCCTTAAACAGATGTTTTGTAACACTGCATTTTTGCAAATAAAGGTTGCTGTGTTTATTAAAAATTTTATTGAATGTGATTACAAAACAACTACAGCCAAACCAGTCATTTAATAAATCAATGTCTTAATAGGTGTCTTCTTTGAAAAGATTTAATGTCCCAGCTGCATCTTCTTGATCAGAATGTGTTGGCTGAAATCGATTTTCTGCCAATATCATCTTTTCTGCAACTTAAAATTGATCTTTCAAGATAAAACCCCATCTTCAATAAAGTGCCCCTTCTTTAAAATAATGAATTAAATTGTCTTCGCTGTAATTAGCAAATATCCCTTTTTGGTATTGATGAAGAATAAAAGAGTAGACTGAGTAGTTGTTCTTGGTTTTGTATTTTTTCTGCACTTTTATGATAAACCCCTCTTTTTATGCAGCGGGGTTTGTTTCATACTTTCAGGTTTAATTGCGATGTTTTTGGGGTGTTTACTTTATTTAAGGCTTGGCGTTGATTAGATGTACGGTAATAGGAAATAGAAATCTTGCTCCCAAACTCAGGCCCTGATTAAAGCAAAAACGCTGAAATTAACGTATTAAGACACTTATCCTATTACCGTAATTATCTTTCCATCTGAGATTGTTTTGTGACCTTGGGCCGACCCAGCACAAAAGGATTATCAAAGCAATATAAGACCCAAAAGTGTGTTTGCTTTGATTAAAGAGCCTTGAATAATTGAAAAGCCGATAAGACAAAACTTGTCACAGCGTTAAAAACGTCCCAGCGCTAATCCTGCTCCAAAGCCAAGCTTGGAATGAAATAAAAGTTGCAAGAAGTTGTAGGAGCACAACCTACACACCTGTTGCTGCGTTATATTTAGTGCATTGGTGGTCGGTTGGTTAAATCAACACACTACTATGCAAGAGATTCGCTGTTTGAACCCCGGTCACGTCCCCGGAAGTACTGTGCCCAATTTGTTCCATCGTTATAAGTGCCATACTACTGAGTTTGTACATCTTTTCGGAGATAGAATAGGAAGAGCGAAGAAATCAATAAATTTAAATGATTAACAAATGCAAAGAAAAAAGCCAAATAAGAAAAGTAACCCTCTGCGCCAAACTGGCTTTAAAGTTTTGCTAAGGGTAAAAGACCTGGAAATTTTCTTTAAATAGTAAGAGTAGATACACGTTTGAATTAAGAAAAGAGTAATATGATTGGTACGAGAAGACAATGTATAATTAATTCTTTAAATGATGATTAATGCGCATGCGGTTTTCGAGTCTAAGACATTGCGTGTTTTGTCAGAGTAAGTTAAGCATGGTCGTCAAACAGTTCATAAGTCGTAACAAGGAGAACCCAGAAAATATGACTCCATTCCTACCCACACCTGGAATTTGTTTTGAATAGGTTTAATTTCGTACACCTGTAACACTGAAGATCCTCTTTTCTGGCGTGCCTGTATATATATATATATATATATATATATATGTCGTACAATTCAGTGTTTGTTTTCGCCATTGTTTTTTCTGTTGTTTTTCCTGTTGTGGTTACCGTTAGTAATTAGTGAATGTATCAGACCACTGTTGTAATTTTTAGGTCACAATGACACTTAACATTTGCAAAATGATCGCAGAAGAAACCGGACCTAGCGTTGTAAAGTTTAAAGACACTTTGATTCCGGCGATTATTGGAACTTTGACAGACAAGAAGGTAGATTTTTTTAGCTTTTTATTTCTAACCGTAGTAAGAAGTGTTGATTATCTCATTCCTGTATTTTTCACCCTGGCCGGTACTTTTAGGTATCCAAATTTACGAGGACAATGACATTTAGACCCGCCAGAAAGCGTTTTTGAATTACTGCATAGGAACAAAGTAGTTCAAATTTTACACATGAGACGCTTGAAGGTCCGAAAACACTTATACTTTTGACAACTGGAACAGTGGAAACCTTTATTTTTCGCCCTTTTCCCTTTTCAGCCAGTTTGCAGCGTACTTGCATTTTTAGTTTAGATTTGAGACTTACAGATAAAGTCCAAGTATGAATTTTGAATTCTACATGGGGCCTTATTTTCTTGGTGTCATGACATACGTTTACAGACCTTGACAAACGGACGTTTTCGTTGATGGGTGTAGTTTTAGAATCCTCTGTCCGTTAATCCAAAATTCTGGAGGTTCATGGTTTGTTATTTTACGCGAGTATGCTTCCTGTTCATTTTTCCTTCGAGAACGAAATCTTCAATTACTGCTTTTCATGTACCGTGCCAGATGAAGCCGCTATGTTTACATTCAGCGGTCTTCATTAGCATCCCTGAAATTGTCATTCTCCCCTGGTTGATTCATTAGGGTCGTGAACAACTGGAGATTCTTAGACTATGCCAACAGAACCACATTTCGGTGTGTCAGACTCTGTTTTGGTGGCACTTGGGGTCCATGTTTTAAATTCTTCAGTGAGACTACGACACCGTCGTTTGAATGATGAATATCCATCAGTATGAGACTGTGGGGTGGATTGAGAAGGGTAACTATAGAATGATAAAGGAAGGGAAAATCAATGGGGTTAATATTTTCAAACCTGCTACTGTCGCGAGGTATTTCTTCATTTGTTTGAGTAGGCGTCCAAGGGAGCCTGTCCATTTATAGTTCTGGTTTAAGTTATCAGCAAGTGTTAAGGTATCGTCAAGAATAATACGTAGGTATTGGTAGCTGGTTACAAAATTTATTGGGTTATTTGCATACATTACTTTCAATTTCTTCCCGCCTGCTTTTAAATGTTTAATTCAACCAAAAACCATGAAACACAAAGTATTTAGCTCTTGTGCATATTTTTGTATTCAGAGATGTTGTCTCAGCAAAGAAATTCTAAGGAATACGGTAAATTACATATTACCCAATCATAAGGTAATACAACAAGTTTAATTAGGAAATTCCTTATTTTAATGCGTATTAGAATATGCCAAATCTAGCATCAGCCTGTCCACACTTATTAACACTTCCCTAACTTTTGTTCCATTTATGATTGATTTGGAGAAGAAATTTTTAAAAATAGAACAAAATTAAGAGAGAAACCATGTAACAATTGTCACAGGCTGGTAATTTGATATGGTTTTCGATGCATTTAATCGACTCTATTACTTTCACAGCCCCAACTACGTGCAATAGCAGTTGAATGTTTGGATGCTTGGCATGAGAAAATTGGTTTTCCAGCATTTTTGGACAACGAAATTTTGTCGACTTCATTAAAGATGTCAAACCCAACTTTGAGGGCAGAGGTATTTATACCACTGGTTTTTGTCTTGTTCAGTATAGTATAGTATAGTATAGTAGAGTAGAGTAGAGTAGAGTAAGATATAGTGTGAGAGAATAGTATAGTATATTACAGTGTAAAGTGGTACTGTTTAGTATAAGGAGACTGAGTACTTAATGTAAATGCTTTACCGTCTGTTAAAACACCCAAGTCTGTATCTAACATACAAAAGATTTAGGATTCTAATGAGGTTCTAATGACGATTCTACCAAAACTACAAGCTGGCACTAGATTCCATTTCTTCAAGGGATGAGAGTCATTTAGAAGGCTTTCTGAAGACTCACTGATTTGTTTGGAACCATTAATAATGTTGTTTTGGTTAATTGGGAAGGGAAAAAAAACATATTCTTCATTTTGAAATATTGGTATAAGTTAAGTAGAGAATTCTTGCCCAGGTTTTACCTCACGCCGACACAGACGCCCGAATTTCTAAACCAACTTTTGAAAAGAGCTTACTTTATTCTCTGATCCGAGCTTGGTTTGTTTTCACTCCAGCTTGGTAAATTCGTCAAGCTTCTTTTCTTTTTTTTTTTTTAATACGGCACCATGCTTTCATTAATCTGCAAATGTAACTGTGTGATAATGGGGAATGTTTGCCAAGAGGATGGTCACATCGTTAACTGCAATAAAAAGAAATTGACTAGGTGTGAGATCTTGTGGTTTGGGAAGTGTTAAAGGGATTTGTGAACAGCATGAACAAGTCCTGTCTTCTTTTCCATCATAAACACGGACAGAAAATTTATTTTATCTTTTCAAGATAAAATATAATACAAAAAATCATGTAGATTATATTACAAGTTACTACTGTACTAAATCAGATCAGAATTGGTGAAGAACTTAGCTTACATTCTATTTTATTATTCTATCTACATTCTATCTACATTCATTCATTACATTCGATTTAATAATACTTTAAGCATAATATCTTTGTGTCTTCTTCCAATCACATCGTATTGACGTAATTCTAAAACATATTTGATTAAAACTAACGACATGTGCCAATTTACAAGTTTCAATCAAAGCTGTTTTCTTTTTTTCCGTGTCCATTTCTAGAGCACCAAAACATTCCAAAACACGTTAAGATAACCTTTGCCCTAGTTAATTTCATCAATAATACGTAAGCATCGATTGGAATACAATTAATAAACAATATAATCAATGCCAGAATAAATATTTATGTACACAATGAGAACATTTATGATAATAAGGATTTGCAGAAACGAGAAAAATAAAAAAAGGAGCACCATTTACCTTGGATAGGGGGGAAAACGTTACGCTAATCTGTAAAAACAAGCAAACTACAGAGGTTCTCGTATATATTTTTATAGATATAGGGCATGTCATATTTTGATTGCACTTTTCCTTTAAAGTACGACTGTATTGTAACGTAAGGAAGACCAGCACCTTGCTTGTACCACCAGACAAAGCTTGGTTCCTGAGAATTAAAAGGCGTCGTCGGCTGAAAATCATCAGCTGATAACACGATAGATAAAAATAACGATCAGATATACATCAGTCCAAGGCAGTGCTTCTTAACCTTTTCAATGTCGTGACTTCTTTTCAAAGCTCGACAATACCTGCAACCTGACAAGCCCTACCCCCAAAAAGATAATAACAGTATTTTATGAAAACAACTAAGTGAAAAAAAAGATAACATTGATACTATAGCAGTATGATACTTTACAATTTTTAGCAAGTTGATATTGTTTATTTTTGCCAAATTTTTCAACACTAGTAGTTAGTTATACCAGTGTGATCGCTGCTGTCGAATTTCTTCAACTAGTAAAATAACATCAGGGTTTGTTTTGGAAGTACAAATCGCATATCATTGTGAACTATTAAGGTGTTTCTTCCTTTGGTTTTTAATTGTACGGGTACTAAAAAAAACCTGATTCACAAGTGTATGTTGTAGCAGATGATATAAGAATTTCTAGTGCAAATAATTACTTCATTTTGTAATCTGCATTGATCATATTGACCCAATATTGAGTTGGACCTATTTCTAGAAAACGTGCACAGGTAGAGGAATCATTTTTCAGGTCAATAAATTCCTTCTGTATGTAAACTGGTATATCTTAAAAGCTACCCCAGGAGAGATGAAATTGTTGATTAAACATGCGCCGGACTCTACAGTTTTGCCCCCAAACTATTATTTAAGCCAAACCCGTTACATTTTTATATAGACTTCTGCACTTTCGTGACACTTGCCTGTTACCGAATGTGTTTTGACTTTCTGTTCTTTAAAAGGGTATTTGGTCAAAGTGCGTATGTTTTGGCATCAATTTCTAAGATGGAAGGAATTATAGCCAACCTTTTTCGGTTTTTTGTTGTTGTTTTTTTAAACAAAATTCAAAGGTCCTTGTTTTTGTTTTGTTTTTTTGGGGTTTTTTATTTCCCTATTGCCATGTTTCTTGCTTCTCCTTGTATCTGTTGCGTACGTGTGTGTAATATAAACTTTTGTAATAAGCAATGTTGATCTCAATGCCAGTTTTAAGGGGAACAGATGTCATATTGGTTTTGTTTCTCCCTTACTCGTTCAGTGAATCTGATGCTGCACGAGCCGATTTTCAATGAAAACCTCTTCGAAATTACTGATGCTTGAAATGTGAATACACCATAGGTTTCTGAAGCATGTAGCAACTTTTGCTTATACTGATTACTTAAATGTAGATGTAGTGTGCGAAATGTTTTGATTTCGATGGTTTTATTTATATAACATCAAGGAAAGATTTATTTGCTTTGCATTCCAGCCTTGTGACCTCCTTGTCCATGATACTAAACCCTTAATGATAATAAACCCTTACTTGCTAAATGCACTCTGCTATTTTTCTCCTTTTTTTTTCACTGGAAGATGCCATTACTATAGAAAACTTTGATAATTGAAAAATAGACGCAGAAAGAAAAAAATTACTTCTTGCACTCTGTAAAGTTATAAAAGTCATGTTAAGTGAAAACTGAAAGGTTTACTCGGTGCTTACTGAGAACAAACTTGTGTATGACTCAGGATTTTTTTCCTAATACTGTAAATCATCAGTTGTGTTGTTTGTCAGTGAATCACGTTCGTCACACGCAGCTTTGAAACAAAAGCGATAGCCACTTGTTTCCAAGCAACTTCGAAAGGTGCCTTCGATTACCGCCGATGATAAATCGGGTCAGGATCGAAGGTGGCACGCGTGGAGTGAAGTAATAACCATCTGCCTTAAAACTTGAATTCAGTTCTTATCTATTGCGTCATTAAAAGTTTCTGAATGAAAATTATTTCACGGAAACGGAAAATCCCAATGAAACAGCAGGCGACCCTCCAGTTAGGAAGTACTGGTCTAAGACCTTTGACTTTTAATTAGTATATCACACACAAAGAAATCATCATCAAAGATTAGGCAAGGAAGGAGGGTTCTTTGCCTCCCTAAATAATTTCTTCTATTTTTTATTACTGAAAATACAAATACCAATTTGCTTGTGGTACACACCCTTGTTGCGCGCATGTTTGTTTACATAGTACCAACTCAATCACTTACCCTTGGACGAGAAGCACAATTTGCTTCAAAGTAGTGTCGCTTAACTTGTTACTACATCTCGTTTCAATGTTATTTTTGCTGTTTAGCTTCTCAAATGGATCGAAAAACGATTGCCAACCGATAAAAAGCTACCAGTAGAAATTAATGAAAGCATTCCTCCACTGTTTGCATGCCTGGAAGACAGAGATGCCGACGTTCGCAAAAATTCGCAACCAGTGATACCACTTATAATGGCACACACTGGATTCGAAACTATGTCTAAAATGGCAACAAAATTAGATGTAAGTATTTTCTCAGTGTTGTTAACTTTATGGTATTTAATTGTATTCCAAGCCTCGTTTTTTCTTTTTGTTTATGTAATTTTTTCGGTCATCAGGATGACGTAGGTCTGCCAATTTATCAATGAATAAATAAATAAATCTATTAATTGATTAATTATCTTTAGGAATAAGGAAATTGGACATTTTTATGACATCGTTTCGTTGAGATAAGTATTTTTATTTGGATGTTTAGAGTTACTTTTCGTTAGTGAAGTTAGTTAGTGCAACGTAGAACGGCACTTTCGCTTTCTCTTGTATGTCAAGCGTTTTATTATTGTTGAAACTATTTTTATTAACTATTTTAAATTGTTATTTAAGGTACAAGATATACACAACTGTGTGCCTACATCAATATTAATATTCTTCCTGTTTTTGAAAGAATTTTGATTTATATTGAAAGCATTGGTGTTTGTATATTGCCGACTTTGTTTGTGATCATAGTTTTTGATTGAACACTTTGCCTCCAAGGCTAATGAAGCTAGATCTGAATAGGAGCACCAGTTTTTCCTTCTATTTTGAGTATTTCCACCAGAATCCTGTTGGTGTGCCAGATGGTTAGGCCACTGGATAAAATACTAAGACTTTTTTTATCTTGTTTACTTTTTGAGCTTTATTTTTTTTCATGCTTAATAATAAATATGCTTTCAACGTAGCAAACGTCAAAGAACACCGTCATGGCTGTTCTTGAAAAAGCTCGTGAGGTTTGTGTACCTATTAAGAAGCCCGGAAAAGGTGGTGCTAAAGGTGGTTCATCAAAACCTATTGCAAAAGCGTCATCAGATGCAATGTCTGCTGTAACTACTGCAATGGACAGCCTAAAAGATGCACCAAAGGAAAGTAAAAAGGTGGATGACCCAAAAAAGGCAGACAAAGGAAAACAAACATCAGGATCGAAAAAGGTTGGTTTCACAGAACGACTATATTTTTATTTGAGACCTCTGTTTTAAGCGTTTCTGGTTGAGTTCTTCAACAGGCTCGAACTTCTTCATACAGTTTTGCTGTTGCTGCCATCCATTTTTTTTAATTTTCAGTAAATATCACAAGTTCATATTTTTCACGTCACCAAATGGCATTGCGGGGCTTAATAACACTAAATGCAATCGCCAAAGTATTTCTACTGTTGTAGCCTTGCATTAGCCCCAATTACAGTATCAAATGTGTGTATACATTTGTAAATATGTCCACAGTATTTTCTTATTAGGTATTTAAAGAGATAATAAAGTCTTTCTTCAGGCAATACGTGGAGAATGACTGCTAAATTGTTCAATTTTCTTTCGATATGATGTCGTCGGTATTAGTGGTTTTTACTTTTGCTTTGAATTCTTCAACCATAAGATTGCATCATCCTTAAGGTCAGTAATCCAATGTGTAAGGCTGAGGAATCACTGTTTGGCCTAGAAAGACACTTGGCGACTGTTTGTTTGATTTAACATGATAAGTGATAGAAAGGTCATAGAGGCAAAGAAGAAAGTAGTATTAACGGAGAGTAATTGCAATTGTTAAAAAAATATGGAAAGTAATAAGTGAAAAGAATTAGTCGAAAGTAGCAGGATTCGAACCGTTCGAGCCGGCTATGTTTTTTCATGCACTACATGCTCGGCCAACTCAGGAAACTACGTTATGTTTCCAAGCAGCTAATTTTTACAACCTAATTTTCCGCATGATAGTGCTTCTGATTTCCCGGCTTCCGATAGCTGGACGTATACAAATCAGCGTAAGATGGATCGTTTCACTGAACGGCGACTTTAGGAGTCTGTCTCCGTTTTGTGTGAGGATGTGCCCGTGATACCCAAAGGGTTTTATTCAAACGTAGTTGGTTGGAGATTATATTTTCTACTATTTTTCTTTAGTAAAATCAGGATATAACGGACAACTATTCACAATGTAGTAAGGAATAATAAAAATATTTGACAGTTTCTTTTATGATTATATTAACAGATGTTAAGTTAAAATGTAGAAAAAGAGAGAAGGTCGTTTTAAGCATCAACACAACATTCGTGTTAAAGATACCTCTTGTTAAGGGTCAAAGTTCATAAGTTAATTCCTGTTTATGTACTGTTAAGGTAATGGAAGTAAGCGCAAGTTCATTATTCTCATCGTCAATATCATCTGTACCCCATACTTGTATTCACGCTTATTGTCAATTTCGCACGCCATCTTTTCAATGTTTGCTTTTGCCATTAAAACCTGAAAATCCTTAAAGGTTCTATTTTAATTCTTCCGGTTATAAATACGCTTTCTTTGTATATGTTAATGAATTTTTCGTATTTACAAATTAGGCTCCAGTTTCATCAGGGAAAAAGTCGAAGAAAGGTGGGGATGAGGACGATGGTCCGCCATTTGTTCACGTTATTGGCAAACAACAAAGAATCAAGGACGAGAAAAATTTAAAAGTAAGTTGATTCAAAGTTATATGTGTGTGTGAATGGCCTGGGTAGAAAGTAGAAGAGTATTTTCTATCATTAACACTTAAGTCAAACATTTTACTTTGCATATTAGTTAAAGATATGTTAAAAGTAACGAGAGCTTAATTATTTGGTTTAAAATATATTTAGGTGTTGTTTGTTTTTGGTGTGGTTTTTTTCTTCAGTATTTAGAGTTAATTGCTATCATTTATTTACCTGACCTTTTCTTTTGCTTCATTAAGTCATACATAACCCAACCCCTTGTTTTTGTTTGTTGCAAACATCTTATTTACGAAGACATGATTTTGTTATTTACAGTGATAACTTCCATTTTGTCAGCGCTTATCATCTCATGCTTTGTAAGCTTTTTCCAGACTAAGTGCTGATACCTTTCCCATTACCAGCCTGGCAGAAGTGACTAATGATAAAAAAGTATCTCGCCAAAATCACCTCAGAAAGGGCTTACGACTCGTAACACGATAAAAGCCCTATGCTCGTGGCTTATGCTGAGGCCGTAAAATGAAAAATTGTGAACAAATGTTTTTCGTTTGGGAAAACATTGAAAGTGATAACACATTTTAAGATTGTGTATTTGCCTGTAGGTACTGAAGTGGAATTTTGGCACACCTAGAGACGAAATAGTACAACAGTTGAAGGAGCAGATGACACAATGTGTTAGTTCAACTCTGTTAACACAACTCTTTCATGCAGACTTCAAATACCATGTTCAAGCCTTAACAACAATGAAAGAGGTATCTTTGAGTTGTATTATTAATAGCATTTGTTTTTCATAATTTTCTTTTTCTTTTTTCTTTTTTTTCTCTTCTTTTCTTTTTTTTCTTTTCTTTTCTTTTTTCTTTTCTTTTCTTTTCTTTTTTCTTTTCTTTTCTTTTTTCTTTTCTTTTTTCTTTTCTTTTCTTTTCTTTTTTCTTTTTTTTCTTTTCTTTTCTTTTTTCTTTTCTTTTCTTTTCTTTTTTCTTTTCTTTTCTTTTTTGTTTTGGTGTTTCGTTTCGTTTTCTTTTCTTTTGATTTCTTGTAATTAATAATCAGTTGGCTTGCATNTTTTTCTTTTTTCTTTTTTTTTCTTTTCTTTTCTTTTTTTCTTTTTCTTTTCTTTTTTCTTTTCTTTTCTTTTCTTTTTTCTTTTCTTTTCTTTTTTCTTTTCTTTTTTCTTTTCTTTTCTTTTCTTTTTTCTTTTTTTTCTTTTCTTTTCTTTTTTCTTTTCTTTTCTTTTCTTTTTTCTTTTCTTTTCTTTTTTGTTTTGGTGTTTCGTTTCGTTTTCTTTTCTTTTGATTTCTTGTAATTAATAATCAGTTGGCTTGCATGATGACCTGAAGCATTTATTGGATTAGCCATCCACCTTTCTACACTGTGAGAGTTCAATCGCACAAGGTCATAAATTTACAAGCATCTCCAACTTTGATATCCTTATGCTTGTTAATTTTTTAAAAAATTTTATTAGTAGTTTTTTTATCCGTTTATTGGACTGATAATACTTTTGAAGAAGGAACTCAAATGTTATGGTTATATGTGAACTTGGGATGCTTCCTATGTTTTTTAGAATAAACTTGGATTAATAGGTAAATATTCACGTTTTAGGTGCATAGCACCAATAGACGCTAGAGTAGACTAGCCATCAGCAGGGTACAGTTAGAGCTGTGTTGCCAATGCTATAAGTAGGTCTATAAAAAATAAGTAAAATGATACTAGCATAACCAAGATTGGTTAGTTTAACCCGGTAAAATATACACTGCTTTGTAAGAACTATGCAATTTCTTCATTGATGCTTTTCAATATATGTTTAAACCAGTTAATTTCTTTTTTGTTAGAGAGAATAGTATTTTTTATATCTATTACAGGATACATTACATGTTGGCTGGCATTTTTTTCAATTTCTAGGCAGCATCACGACCGAAAGGGGGTGGAGACCCACCATTTAAAGACGCATTAATTGAATCCTGTGACTTACTCTTAAAATGGGTAACCCTTCGCTTTTTTGACACCAACACAAGTGTTCTTTTAAAGTCTTTGGAGTTCCTGGATATTTTCTTTCAACTGATCACTGAGGCAGACTACAAGCTCATGGATTATGAAGCATCGGCATTTATTCCATACCTCGTTCAGAAGGTATGGTTTGAGTGCTACAATATTTTTTGGTATTGCTTGGTGTGTACAAAACCCCAAGTTTTCATTACAGGAATAGAGAATTATTTTCTGTCATAAACTTTTTTGTATGACCCTAGAACCAGTAGCTTATATATATATATATATATATATATATTTATATATGAGGAGCCGTGGCTTAATGGTTAGTGCAACTGCATAGTAACCAGGAGTCCCGGGTTCGATTCCCTGAGCTGTCGAGGAGAATTTGGAACTTTACAAAGAAAAGCCATTGGTTGGCGTCAGAAAAAGCATCTGACCAAGAAATTCCTCACTGCCAAATCAAAGTCCCTCTGAAGGACACCGTCTGAGCCCCATTTTCTGAGGAAAAATGACGTTAAAACTATAAGAAAAATATTTAAAAAATAGATATATATATAACTGAGAGTGCAGGGTTTTCTTAGGATATTGGAAGATTGGAAACGAGTTATTCTAACGGATTAGGATATAAAGATGAGCCACTTACTCACCCTCTATCTCACTAGGGTGTCATCAATTATCGTATTCAAACAATCGCTGCCGTTGCATCGAGTTCACTGTCAGAGTATTATCACCTTTGGTTGGATATGTGGATTATTTGGGGGGGAGTTTGGGGGTAGGGCTTTTGAGGATCTAGAACTTTTACTACCGTCATTTTGATTTAAATTGTATTTCTTTTATTTAGTTTGTTTCGAGTGAGGTTTTTTTTTTGGTGGTTTTTCCATCTCCAAGTATGTTCTAGCACATTTTTCTCATTTTAGATTGGTGATCCAAAAGATAATGTACGGAAATCAGTACATAAACTTTTTCGCCATTTGACAAACTTTTATCCTGCAAGTAAGGTATTTGCCTATGTCATGGAAGGTCTTCAGTCAAAGAATTCCAAAACGAGAACAGGTAAGCTATTGTTTGACAGAAACACGTAAAGCATCACATGTCCTCTTCTATACGAATCAGAAATTTTCAAGTAGCAACCCAACGCAAGACAGGGTATCTGCCATCCCTCGGCTCTCCCCGTCGTGAATAATTACCTAGATATTACTTAGCAGTAAAATACTTGTCGATATTGAACGTCGTACCCTGATGTAAGCATCCACCTGCGTTTGCCGCACTTGTTTTTCGCAGTCGGTGTTGGGGCCAGCCAGACTCAACCCACCCAACTCCTCCCGCTTCTACATACTGGGAACGAAACTTCAGTTCGCCACTTGCGGCGAGGGGGTTTATTCTTAATTAAAAATTTAGTCCTTTTCGCATATTTTTACTATTAAAGCAATGAATACGTTACAAAAGCAGATAAGAGCAAATTAAGCCCCTAACCACACGGCCGCCACTCCACTGCACCACACCCATGATAGAGAAATTGTCTGAAAGCGAACAATAACCTATTGTTTTTAATGATTGTCGGGCGTTTTAAGTTGAGCGCGAAACATCAACAACCTGAGGGTCTGCAATTTCAACTCAACATGGCAGTTCACGTATAGGAATTCTTACACCAACGTATCTGTTAATTAACTTATCAATACCTTTTGTATTTGATTTAAGATGAGATTCTGGAAGACGATGGTGAATTGAATAAGCAGATATAAGTTGCTTCCGACGAAGCAAATCCTGCCGATTTCAAATGCAGCGTCTGTAAAAAGACTTGTAATTCACGTTGAAGTATCTCTGTGTATTTGCCTCCTCTGCTGTCTATCGTAACTCTTTCAAAAAACTGACCACTTCTTTCTCATTCCCAGATAATTTTAGTTAATAAAAGCTCCATCCTATCTCATTAAGTGAAATAACTTTTTAAAATTCGTCAAAAGATCTCTATGGATTTATATTTCCTTCCAGCTGGCGAGAAAATGTTTTGAAGGGGTTCTTTATTTTTACAATTGATTAAACCGTTGAATTATTGTTGCAGTTAAACAAATTCGACGACACTTTCAAGGGTGATACAGAAAAGTTTTATTATTATTTTTTAAGTTTTGAATATTAGTAGAAAAATAAAGTGGTGTTATAGTTCTTCAAAGTTTAGAGTTTCTTTTGTAACAAAAACGAAATTGGGAACTTGTGTGCCTTAGAGCCTATTATGTCATTCCCAGAGAATGCGAAGAGTGTTGTGCCTTTTAGCTTTCATTTTACATAAGCTTAATTTGAATTTTCTTTATTCAAATCAAAAGAAAATGCTAGAAGAAACTACCAACCAATTGTTGTTGTTTAAACTTAGTGTAGTTGGAAGAAAGTGACTGGAGTGCTCTGCAACCGAAGAGGACTGGCAAAAGTGTACAAGCCCGTGGCCAGGGCGGCCTTGATTTAGAGGATGGAAACGGTACCAGTTACTGACAGCATGGAAAGCAAAGTCAATATAACAGAGATGTCCATGCAGCGGAGGTCACTGAAAGTGACCAGACTGGATATGATCAGGAACGAGATTGTCAGAGAGGTCATCGGGGTTAGAGATATCTCAAGAAAGTTGTGTTAGGTCAGGTTGAGGTGTTTGGGCATGTGGTGAGGGGAGACAGTTTGTTGGACAAAGAGTTATGGAAATGAGGATACCTGGAGAGGAAGACCGAAGAGGAGATGGTACGATTGTGTGCGGCGTGTTGAACCGTGACCTATGGAGAAAGATTCACTCTGGCGTTCCCTGAACAACCGAAAGTAAAAGAGGAAACTTAATGGAGATAAATATAGAGATTAAACAAACATATTGATAAAGTCCTTTTTAAATCATAAGCTTTATTTCGTACAAGAACTGCTGCCTTTAAGACGATATACCTTGTGGATATTTTTTTTGACAATTTCTAAAAAGTTCCTGTTGGTATTTGTTTGTACATATATTTAACCCTAAACTAGATAAAGAAGTTAAAATGGTTGTTTGAAAAATGTGGTTACCATATGTTTACTTTTGATTTTTTTAAAACACTTTTTGTCTCTTGCTCTAAGCAAGACTGCAAGGCACTTCACGGCAGTTTTACATTTCTTCTTGGAATTTTTTTACGGTTTTTGTTGTTAGTTGTTGTTTTTTTACTTTTTTATGAATTCATTTCTTTCCTCGCCAAATCCTCTCTTCGAAAACGTGTAAAAACTCAGTACTATGCTACTTATAATGGAGAAACGATTTCGGAAAGAATATTAGAAAGAAATATTAAGCATTCGAACTTTAAACAAAACGTGTACAGAAATTGACTACACGAACTGAAGGAAAATACACTATCTCTGGTACAGATAAGGGTCACACATCGGTCCATTTTTTATATTAGATTAAACTTGTAAATCAAAATTTATGGAGTTTTTTGTTACAAAGAATATATAAGAGCTGTTGTAACATGTGTATACATTAAAGTTTAAAATATTCCAAATAAACTTTATTTTGAGGAAACATTTCACTAGGTGTGAATCTACATCAGAAGATTAAACGATAACGGTCATGTAATATCAGAATGATACATTAAAATGAGCTGTTTTCCTTAAATTTTCTATTTCACTTGAAATACGTAAGGTAGTTTGTCTACTAATTTTGATTGATTATTAGATTTACCTCAAGGCTAGAAATATTTGAAATTTACATTATTCTTTAATATTAATGCATCTCCTTCATACGATTGGCTCATGAAGATCATGAGATATAAACTTGTTTCATCGAAATGAGCTATAGTTTTGAATTTTTCTTTTGCTTACTATTTTTATTTTTATTTTTGTTTTTATTTTTATTTTTATATTTTCATGTTTTAATTGTATTTGTATTACTTAGATAAGGTCATATTTTAGGGGAAAATTATAGAATTTCTTGGATAATGTTATTAACACTGTAAAAAATATCACCAACTGAATGGTTGTCACCCCTGAAAATGGTTGCTACCAAGCAAAGTGTTTTCTAAGGTCATCCTGGGAAGTGTCTGTTTCATAGAACATAAGGGACATCCTTTTCAGTAGAAATATGCAATTCCTTTGAGTGGCAAAACACTTATTTGATAGCCTTTGTATCTTCTTCAAGAAATAAACATGCTGGGTTTTTTTTTGCATTTGCTGAGGAATCACCTTGACGTTCTTCGTTTTCATTTGAAATAAGGTTTAAAAAACTGTTACAATCAGGTGAATCTACGATCGTTAAGTCAAAGTACAGTTTTAAAAAAGAACTCCAATGTTCTTTGGAAGATTCAAAGAGCATAGTACACCATTTTTTCAGTGCCTTTTGTATTTGATCTGTGGAAATAAAACCGAACATGTACGAATATCATAAAATCCTTGATGGCGTCACGTAACTAGTGTAAGGGTAAGAGCTTGTTTGTTAGTCCAGGAGCCCTGATTAAACCATTTTTGATAGTTATGGGTAAAATAGACTATTTCTATTTTACCATTTATTATCTCTGTTTCTCTGGCTAGTCACTACTTATTTACCTGTCTGTCTTTGTGTTTATATATATATATACTCAATCTGCAGACAGTACTGCTTCCCCCTTTGTGGGCTCGTCAGTGCAGCACAGAGCTTCTGAGACATAACTCTCTTACCGTGTTACCGGAGCAAACACAGGTTAAAGAGTTATTGTGGGATCCTGCCAGAGTGCTCAACCAAACTTTCGTAAGGGAGCGTTATATATATATATCGATTCATCTAGCCCGTCTGTCCTAAATATTGCATATAAGCATACTTCTGTTTATTGTTTAGGTACTGTATTGTTGTAAAATCACTGTCAAATTATCATCTCACAATTCCGCTTTCGCTTTTTTAAGTAATATTTTTAAAAATATGATGTATTAATGAGTTAATACCTCTTATTAACTCTACTCAAGATTATATTATATAAAATACAAATGTTTTGGTTCAAAGCCTTTTTCCACAAAAAGAAAGAGTTTCTTCAGAAATTAACCGTTTATACACAGCCACAATGGAAATGTTTGAACACTTTGCTATCCATTCTTTTGTGACCTACTTTAACAGGATATGATTAAATTATACCCTTTTGCAACCATTGCAAAATTGTAATTTGATTTTTGCGTGATATGGTCAAAAGAATAGCGATTAAGAAGAAGGCACACTATCAGGATGTGATTAAACCGCACTATTCGATCGTGGGTGTGGGCGGAAACGAAGATTAGCAGTTAGTACTTTAGAATTATTATTTTTTATTTTTTCACAGTCAGATCATTTTGAAATGATTTGTTGAAAAGTCAAGCGGGGGAAAGAGAGAGGAAAGAAAAAAGAAAGAAGGGAACTTGTATTATGACTCCAATTAACTCCTCAGCAGGTAATTGCAGTCGTAATACATGGTCAAACCAAGACCCGATTTTTGTTCACTTTCTTTCTGACCCGTCAGGGGTCAGAAAGAATCGTAAGAAAATAGAAAGAAGCGTAAGAAATTTTCTCAGAGTAATTTTTTTACACCATAGTACCCATAAATTAATACAGAAATTTATTCATTTACTTCATGTTTCATTACTTGTTTATTTATTATATTTTATTGTATAACTGTGGCTAGGGACCAGACGATGGCTACAAAATTGGGGACGTAACCATTGTCTGGTCCCTAGCAACAACTTGCTGAAGATATTGCACTTCTACATAATTCGAAACACCATAACATGTTTTATACTTCGTTGTTGGAGTCAAAATAGATAAAAGTCGGTTTCTGAGCACAGTGTTAAAATCCAGTGATCAAATATTAGCCCTGCGTTATTTTGAATATGAATTGAACTTCTGTAGTCACGTCATCTAAGATTCGGTGCAGTGCGACGCTGTTATATTTTGAAACATCATATTTTGCTCCATTGCGTCAATCGGAAAATGAGTTTAAGTAATTACTCATTCACGAAGTGAAATTTCTGCTACGGAAACAACAAAGAAGCCGCCAAAAGTGCCCCGTTTCCCTAATTCTTGTTTTCTTGTACAACTAAATCGATTACAACATGAAATCAGGTCTGAAAACTTACTTTTTTAGTAATGAATGTATGATTTCAGCTGATTACGAAAAAGAATAGTTTCATTAACACTAATGACTTGTTACTGAGATAAAGATAACTACAACTACTGTACTTAACAACAAGAAAACTTTGGATTTATTTAATACGTCGGCTTCATATTTTTCAAACCTCAATGGAAGAGCCGGTTTTCTGGGTTTTGTGCCCAGAAAAAAAGGACATCTCATGCTGAAAAGAATAATCAGCTTATTAATAATTGCTTAATGAATACACAACATTCGCCTGATACCTGTTCTCTCTTATTCACTCCACGTATATGAGAAAAGATTTGTTTCACTGGATGAAAACTTTTCTTCCTCAGATTGAAAATTTTTTTTAAGAGTCGCACTAAATTTTACTTCAGTGACTTGTGCAGCTTCGGAGGTCCGGGAACAAGCAAAGATCCCTTCTAAGAATTAAAAGAATAGGTTATTGTTTGCTTACAGACGATCTCTCGTGGCTGTGATTGTTTCTATTGGTTGTTTCTTTTTCGTGCTTTGGGGGGTTTGGGTTTTTAAAGGGGTTATAGAACCTGTGGTTGAAAGGTTTTGTTTACACTGTACAGGAATATTCATGCCTTTGTTGCAGTTTTGTTGGGGGTTTTGTGTGTGTGGGGATGGGGGGTGTTTGTTTTTGTTTTAATTTTTGACTGTATTCTTTGATGGCGTAGCTCCAAACGTTATCCGTAACAACTGCATTTTTGTTATTCTTTGAAATGGATAGCATGAAACTTTGTGAGATATATTTTTACCCCAGTAAGAGCAAGTGTAATCACCAAAAAAATGCAGTGGATATGAAGGCTTCTATCAATTTTTTTATCGATATTGGTATTTTTGTTAGAGAAGACAAAAATAGATGGTATTTTGAGGTAATTTAGATGTTTCAAGACCAAAGTTGATGTATTGCGTATAAATTAGCTGTTGATTCCAGAAGAATAAATTTAAGAGAGAACATTCATCGTTAATGGCCTGGTTTCAAGGAGATTTTCTGACTATAATTTCCTATTAGTTAACTTGTAAATGTAAGTGTTCAGATGCTTCCTAGTTTAATTAAGTTTAAGGTTGCTATTGATTCCACTTTTGTGATATAAACCTTTTTTTACTCTCACCACACTCCAATACACGTTAGCACACCCCATTCTCTATCTATACCCCACCTTCTTTGCTTTTTTGTTGCATAATCCCATGTTTTGAATCGTACACTTTTATTCTACTTCTTACTATTTATTGGTGGTATACAATCTAGTGCAGTGCCAAGATAATTTCAACGTTGTATTTATATCTTTGTCTACTTTTTGCTGACATCAAAATTCCGTATTCTGCTCTTTGACTTGATGACGATCTGAAGATACTGCTGAAGTTTTAGACTATCTTATTTTATTTTGTTGCATGTTCTTTTTTGTTTAACTTCAGTTGTTAGAACGCTTTTATTTTGTTCGTTTGCAGAGTGTCTAGAGGAAATCGGGTTTCTAGTTGAGAAGTTTGGCATGAATGTTTGTCAGCCAAGTGGACCTAAAGCATTAAAAGAAGTTGCTACCCAGATAGGTGATAGAGACAATGGTGTTAGGTCGGCTGCATTGAACGCACTCGTTGCTGCGTATAATATTGAAGGGGAAAAAATTTACAAACTAGTGGGAAGGGTATGTATGCATTGTATACCTTTTCTAGAAAATTTGCCCGTTGTATCGTTGGAATTTGTATCTTGTGTGTTCTTCAAGCATTGTAGAATTTTCGAAACATGATCTCTGGCTTCAAATGATATCGCTCATCTTTCTTGTTCTCCATTTAAGGATCGATTGCCTGGATTTATTTGAAAGTTTAGTCTAGCCTAAGGAAACTTGAGGCTATTTAAAGGAAGGGTCCCTTGCCAGGCAGTCATTCAATACCTCTGGTACTTTGAGAAGCAGAGGGTATTCATTTCATTTTCATTGTGAAGTTTGTGTTTGCACTGTGGTACAAAGACAATAGATGGAGAAATATTCACTCTGCTGTTACACATTAATTATTCAAAAGGATACCGATCGGTGCACCAACAGGGGCTGGCACTGGGCATTCCGTCGGGGTTTTGACAAGCGTGTCAAAACAAACGGTTGGTTGTTGTCAAGGGCTGGAGTGGTTAACCTAGGACTCAGAAGTAGTTATCTATGCAAAGTTTTGGTGACTACAGCCCTTGGACTTCAAGTTAAGCTTAGAAGAAAGCAAGAAGCATGGTTTCTCGCCTTGGGTGTGCATTGGTTATTTCAAGTAGAGTTTGCATTGCATTATATTGCTTTTTCATTGTTCTTTTTTATACATTGTAACATTTGCAAAAGCAACGGCACATGGTCATTTGCAGCTTTTGATTAGGTTGCACTGATATCGGTTCGACACCATATATGAGAAAATACAACAAGTAAAAGTTTTAAACCACCAAGCAAAAATATTTAGCAGGACAGCAGATATTTCCTAAAGGGATATTTATCTTATGGTACATACAATGATGATATGAAGGGGGGCGGTAACATTGAATAGGGAGGTCATAGTGTTCGGTTAATTTAATTTTACAATGTTATTATCAGTGTATTTACGTTTAAAGCTGAAGTAAATCTTGCAAAGACGACAAGAACAATAAAAGGTAAACTTTCTGATTGTTATGAATGGGATTCCAACTATCATAACAAACTTGTTGTCTTATAGTATCGGTGGCTTAAGATAATGTACACTATTTTAAGAACGTTTCGAGAATGCTTTGAAGACTGAAAATTTATTGTGATAATAGTTTCGTAGTTATGCAATAAGCAGTATTCCTTCCTCTGCGATCCCCTCCCCTTAAAACAGCAAATTACGTCATGCATTAGCTGCCTTTCTATTATGATATCTCTTCTTAACGACCGCCCTCCCTAATCATACCGATTGATAGTATTTTGTAAGTTATGCGACCAGTGCAAAATTGAAATTCTGTAAATTCTAGAAAACAGTTTTGCTTAAACAGGGAGTCTCACTTGTTTCATCACTTATTATTTTGCTATACCAGCAGTGTCACTTCAGCCTTTCACTTCAGCAAGAGCACAGTATCAGCCAGGTTATCCTGAGTAGCAAGAGCACACGGGCGATGTCTAAATGACTAAGAAAACCCGACTTCACGACATTCTTAAGGGTTATATGTGTAAATTAGGTCTAGAACTGTGACGGAACTGGTCATCCAGTGCTAATGAAGCAAAAAAGCTTCAATTACGTTTTAAGGAGCTCGCTATTTCAAAGCTGGAGCAGCCACTAAGTTCCTGGTAACATGCCAGCGGAACAAGGTGTGAATGACGTCGGAATTGTTCATTTGGTGGTTTAAGCTTTTAAAGCAGGCATTTTCAGAAAATCAGAATAAGAAGATCTTTGATTTCTCGAAAAACTGCACGCTTCACCTTCCTATCAATTTTCACATAAACAGCTTGTTTTCCTTTTACAAAACACCAGCAGTAAGATGTAGTACTGCTAACGCCCACTTTATATTTGCAGTCACCTTGATGGATCAATAATGCCGGTAAAGTAACGAGAAAATGTATCTATTCTTGATGGTGACCAATGCTAAAAATGTAAATGCAGATATCACAAATTGGCTTCCCTATAAGTTTCACTATCAGACTTTGTTTTCAAGGCTTCATGTCTTTGTTTTTGTTGACAGTGATGAACAATATGATAGGACGGAATAGGACGGAAACAGAGATGTGCAACTTAAGACATTACTTTAAAATGGTTCAAAACGTTATCAGCACTTCAGACAAGGAAAATGATCACAATATGTTATACTCGTAATTTTAACTCGGTGATAATCTTGATTGTTTGAAGAAGTCAAAGAAGAATCAGACAAAAAATCCCTTGTTTTTTTGTTTGCGATCAGTTTTATTTCATATAAACTTTTTTGTGATTATTGTTCTCTATTCTCAAATGTTTTTGTTTCTTACAAAACTTTATCCTTTTGCGCAGTAAGCAAGAAGTATATGACTAAACTTATAATATTTTGGGGACCCTCCTCCAACCAATCACCACCTTTACCGTATGCGGTCAAATTTCATATGCATTAGAGCTTGTCGCATAAGAAACGAAGTACTGTATAAGTACTGTATTTCCAATGCAATGTACTTTAGCGAACTTTTTGCTATTACTTTACAACCAATGTTTTTTCTTGTGACTAGATGGGCTAGCATTTTATTTATAGTTTCTATTGGTACATATCTCTAAATGATAATCTTTGTATCTTAACATTACAGCTTCCTGATAAAGATAGGAGTCTTCTAGAAGAAAGAATCAAACGGGCAGGAAAAGGCCGAACTGAATCTGGACCTACGATTGTGAAGCCCGTCCCCAACCTTAGAAAGTCAATAGATCCCAAACACGTAGATGCAACTAATATGCAAAGATCGGGCAGCGATTTAGTTGCCGGAAGGTTAAAACCTAGAGGTGCTCCGGATAGGTACGTATGTTTGCAAACAACGTTTCAAGCCCTTCATTTCAATGTGTATTGTATACATCACTCCGCGGACCACCACCATCTCAAAAATTGAGGCGCTCTTTGACAAGTATTTTCTAAGTACGCTCTTGGTATCATCAAAACGTGTCAACAATACAGTATCAGTGATCCACAGTGTGATCTTTCTCATTTTTATGCCAGTTTGCAGGTTTTGGCATCTGCCTATTTGCCAGATAATAAAATGCCTAGCCGAGTGTCTCCCAATGGAGGAAAACCGCCGAAAAATTCATGTCAATAAATCTTCCACTTTTTGGTGTGGTGGGCGGTGGTGACACCAGTTATTTAGTTGTTTTAAACCTTTTAAGTTTCTTATTTTACAAAAATACCTGATAGTAGACAATATGAAAATCGAATAATGGACTTGTTCTCTTTCGCCGGGCAGAATGAAGAGAACACGCTGGCGGTTTAAAAACACCATGAGAATTTTCTCATGCGACGATTAGTTTGGTTACCCCTTTAGTTAAGGGGTAGCCAAACCGGAGCCCAATTAAGAGAAAACATTTTCGGCAATTTATTAGTAACAGTAAAAACTAAAGTTTTCAGACAAAATTTTTTTTAATTGGACTGTATTTTACCTGCCTCTGGTAATAAGGTCAAATATGTACTTAGTAAGAAATTAGTTATTTTTTCAAGTACGTGAAAAGGAAGAAAACCAAATAATTGACATTTTATGAAGTACTGAAGAATAGAATTATTATGTCAGGGACCGGGGCAGCTTGGTTCCGCCCAAGTTAACAAAANTGAGAATTTTCTCATGCGACGATGTACATGAAAGCTTTTATTTCTGGTTCCAAAATGTTTAAACTTTCATTTTTTAAATTTGCTGGACAATTCATATGTTTTTAGCAAGGTTATAAATAGAAAAACATAAAAACGCATTTAAGTTCCTGTTATCACTTTGTAAAGAACAACTATATCCGATGAAACATAATCAACGGTCTTTTCACACGTATTTTCTCGGCGATGGATATAACGATATTGTTTTCCACAACATGCACACCCAGATAGGCTTTAGTTAAGGGGTAGCCAAACCGGAGCCCAATTAAGAGAAAACATTTTCGGCAATTTATTAGTAACAGTAAAAACTAAAGTTTTCAGACAAAATTTTTTTAATTGGACTGTATTTTACCTGCCTCTGGTAATAAGGTCAAATATGTACTTAGTAAGAAATTAGTTATTTTTTCAAGTACGTGAAAAGGAAGAAAACCAAATAATTGACGTTTTATTAAGTACTGAAGAATAGAATTATTATTTCAGGGACCGGGGCAGCTTGGTTCCGCCCCAGTTAACCAAATTTGTCCCAAATATGGGGAAAAACGGTTCGTCAGCCATGCATTAAGTATTTACAGCTATTTTTTTTATTTTTATGATGTTGTGAAACCTCAAAACGAGAAACGTCTGATTGCACTGGTATTAGTGGTTTGGAAATAATATTGGATGAGTATGTAGCTGAAAGTTTTATGACCAGACTTAAAAACCTGACTAATGCACACAGAGCTCCGTTGACTAGGTCAAGAAGATAGCAAAATGAATTTTAAGCATGTAGAGGTGGTCATGTAACAAATTTTTGACAATTTGTAGCTCCAAAATTCAAGCAACTTTTCTGAACGCCTCTTAATATAATATTTGAGGCCTAGTGTAAATCAAGCATTTAGCATATATTAGCATTAATTTTTTATTTCGTTATTTATCCAGTGTATACCTTCTGATGTGCAGTACACACAGACGCGCGCGTGTTTTTATGTAAAAAACAACATGTTACTGGGGTACTTTTTGTCTCTTAGTCCACCAGAGGTTGCAGTGAAAGGTGAATTCAGCATCGATTTCGAAGAGATCGAGGGCAGTGGTGGTGTTTTGAAAGGTGCAATGCCACAGTTGATTCAAGTGGATGATGTCACAACTGATGAAGGCGGAATGTCAAACAAACGGTATGAGTACAAAATTCCCTTTAGTATTTTCTGACATACTATGATTGATGTTTACTTTTTAAAAGGTTTTAGGTGTATAGTATTTAACAATTCGGAAAGAGCAGTTATTTCTTATGGCTGTGAGTTCTTTTTTGTTGTTGACATTACAGAGATAATGGAATTGATTATGGAACTGGTAAAAAAAATAAGTGTTTAAGGGCATTTAATTGGAAATTAATTGCAATGAAAATTAAATGAGACTGGTTTTTAAAGATTTGCTATTTTTACCCTATCTTGGGATGGCCTACCAAACCCATAACCGGTAAATTTCGTCAATCATCTCCAATTCTTTAAGTATGAAAATAAAGCTAATTCAACAGAACTTTCGAAATATGGCTGGAATTTACAAAACAAGAACATAACACCAATTTTGAATTGGAAAGTGATCGACCATGCCCATCCGTATGTTAATGGTAGCAAAACGTACAACCTCTTTCTGACGGAGAAATTTCACATGATTACGTCCAAATTGAAACTATTCAGCAAAAGATCTGAACTGATATCTGCGTGTCTACAAACCCTTCCCACCAGAGCATTGAAAATTTTAATGACTTGTTAATTACTTTCACAACTTTATATAAGTGCATAGATTTTTAGCAGTTTTTTTATGTGTACATCTGATGAATGCGTGAGCAAGAAACTCAGAGTTGTGTACTCTTTTATCAGAAATATTGAAATAAAATTTTAATTTAGATTGGCTCTATTTCAGTAATATTGAGCACCCTGCAATTATATTTGTTTATATGTTGATGGGATGAATTTTTTTCTCTCACAATTTGAGTTTACTAATTTTCACCGCGGAAATTTGAGGAAAAAAAGTCATTCGGAATATGTGTATTTGACCCAGTGACGTGGTCATGTTTTGACTATAAAGAGGTATTTCACGGAAGAGCTCCTTATTTGCAATACTTGGTTACTTAATATTATCTTGTGTACTTCGCTCAGGATCTTTTCAACTTCTTTCATCCTACTTTACAATCTTTAAACCTTTCTTCACCAATTGTTATGCTTCCTTCAATGAATGTTACTATCGCTTTAACATTTCTAAATGCTATTTTTATTTTATACTGTTATATTATTATTATT
>RDPX01000537.1:137119-203582 GCA_003991215.1 Morbakka virulenta
GGGGGTGTAATATGCACACAGAGAGACGCACACACTGTCTTTTATTTGTGCCGTCTCTGTGAAAACACCCGAACGAGTGAGTAATCACACCATTGAGAAAAACAAGTTTCATGCAGACAAATTTAAAGTTGAGAATTTTTGGCATTTCTCACGGTGGATTAATTAGATTATTTGTTGCACAATTTAGACAAAATCACACCATGAACAGCGTCATTTGTTTAAGTGTCTTGAGAAAATCACTCGGTCGCCTGAAAGTTCAATAAATTTAGAATCTCACTGAAAAGGAAGCAGATTCTAAAGGACGGGTGTCTCATTGGTTCATCCAATTGGTTTAAAAGGTTCCGGGTTCAACCTCTCTGCAAGGTATGAAATCTTACTGAAAAGCCATTGGCTAGCGTCAGGAAGTGTGTGCGGCACCAAAATTCCTCACGTGAATTTAAGTGAAAAAGAGACGAAAACAGATTGTCATGCCGAGCTTGCCAACGTGCAAATATCAAGCTGTATTTGGACTTGAGTATTTCTTTCAGGGGCAGCTAAGAATTTTTAGCAAAGAGGAAAAGAAAGAGAGAGAGAGAGAGAGAGAGAGAGAGAGAGAGAGAGAGAGAGAGACACACACACACACACACACAGACCAGCCTGAGGTCGAAAAATGTGCTACTGGGTCTAATTCTTCCCACGAAAATGGTTAACATGCTCACCAGGACGGAATTGCTCCCACCCCTGGCCCTGTAGATTCAACACCAAAACAAAATCCCAAGGAAAAACGAAAGAGATCGACAAGGGAAGAATATAAGGAAAGGATGTACTGTTTTTACTTTGCATTAGAAAAACCTCAATCAAATAATACTGAGGCTTGCATTAACTGCTAAATTAAAAGTCTTTCTAGTTTTTATAGCGCACTTGTTTTCCTATCGAACTAGTGAATAGCGTTTCGGGTTTCCTATTCTCACGCTTATTCTCAATCGCTTTTACAGAATTAGTGGTGGCGTTGGTAAAAGCTCGTATGCTACGTCAACCATACGGGATATCGCAGTTCTACTTGATTATACAATATCTCAAATTGCAAGTAGTGATATTCAAAAAAGTATGGAGGCATTAGTCCAATTAGAGGAAGTGTTTAAAGAAAAGAAAGAAGAAGTAGAGATGGCAAAAAAGGTTGACCAGGTAAGGCTGGTGTTAAAAGTAACCTCTTTTTTCTTTTTCTTTTTTCAAAGTTCATCTCGAGTTGATTGGCTCGTATCCATTGTTTAATAAACTAAAATTGAAATAATTTTTTGTTGTTATTTTTTATTAAATAACGTATCTCATTACGATAGAGGCACATACAGATATATTAGCAAATAAAGAGATATTGTTTGTGTGCCGGTTTCTATGACTCAGAGTTAATCTAATCAAGTGCAAAAAAAGTCTCTTTTTGTGGTTGAAATGGGAAAACTATGTTTCTTAATGAACCAAATTGTTACTGTGCAATACGCTGGGTGACATTATTTATCACAGCTGCTGGCTCCGGATTCAGGTGGGTATTCGGGACTCCCTTCAAACCACAGTCTTACTTTATTTGTTACATTTTACACTAATCTTTAGGATTTAAGAAATCTTTTAGGAATAGATCGCAGTCTGAATTCTTTAAGTGAACCAAATGCCAAATGAGCGTAAATGGCACACTCCCTTTACAAATCCCATTACCAAATCGGACATCATAGGGCTGAGCACCACCGTTTTAACTTTGGTGATTTACGAGGTAGTGATAACATTCAAAACCTAAACACGATAAATGTGGTTTTTTTAAAACCTGCCTTTTCTATGTTAAAAACGTTGTTCTGTATGGTTCTGGTTTACGTTTTTTCACCACAGCCTTTGCCAAATGTTCACAGTGTTTTTACCCATCACTTCTGAAAATAGCTACAGTTAAAAGATAATACGTCGCAATGCCAGTGGGCAGAAAACTAAAGTTTGCCCTTGTTCTTCCTTTATTAGTTTAAATTAGTTTTCTCAGTTTTATATTGGTTAGTTACGTGATTTGTTCTTTTAGAGATTCCCTTCATTTCTCTCTTTTTATTGGAGTCTTGCTCTTTTATTTTCTTTAGTATATAGTCACATGCTTCGTACAATTCAAATTGTTGTTTACTGTTCACCTGGAATATATCGAGAGTCACTCAGAAGAAATTCATCGACTCTTACGGCTCTTGATCAGTGGACTTAAAGAGCTCTTTTCAAACCCAACTCTTGCAGTAGCAGCATCCAAAAACGCAATCAAGGACACTGTGTCTTATTTTATATCGTGTTTGGTAGAAGATAGATTTAAGAGGTTTCAAGACTCGTCGGTTATTGTAAAAGCAGTGAATATTGTGCTTTTGAAACTTATACAAAATACTGACGCGACGAATTCTTTAGGGTAAGTAGAATGGCCTTTACGTTATGATTGAATAAATAGCTTACGATGCAAGATGTTCCCGGTTGGAACCGAAGAGATGCCCCTAGTGGTACTATGGCCAATTCCACCCTCCTTTATAAGTGGCATGCAACGTGTGTGTATATGTTTTCCGGGCGGAAATTGCGAATGAAAAACAGCAAAGAATTTTTTGCCATTGGCTGCCAGCTTTGCTAAGGGTTAAGGAAGAGAAAAAATATCTTTGTCATTATTGAAGAAGGGGGGTTACTGGTTTTGGGGGAATTGCTACACATTTTGGCGTGACATTTCGCACAGAGACAAAGGACCGCCCACCAGTGATCTAATGAAACACGATTGATGATTTGTGTGCCATGGCAACTGCCTTTTTTAGCCGATGCCACAGCTGATACAAAATTACCCGTTTATTTTTTTTAATCTATTTTACATATTGTTAAATGCCGGATATTATTAACCCTGTCAGCTACAGGCGTTTGTTGATTTTACAAGGTACAGAGGGGGCAGGGGAGCAAGTAGGCCCACGCCGTTTGAACCTCGATATCTTGAGAAATATAGATTGTTTGGACTTCATATGTGAATGAACTGTTCCTTAGGCTTTTTTTTGAATAATCAATATTTATTGCGTAGGATTTTATAAGCTTTAGACTGTTGTTCACAAAGCCCCAAAATTTTGTTGTAGTTTTTGTTTGCTTTTAAATTTCTTTGGTAAATTTTAGTAAAAATCAGTAACTATCAAATAAGAAAACAAGTCCTTCATATTTTTAATGAATAAACGTTTCCAGTCGCTAAGCTACTAGCTCCCCTTCTCCCACCCAGAAAAGGCTTGCATTCTGAGTGGCTGTGACCCACAGTTCGGATTAAATACTGGAAAGTGCTTCGTCATCATGTTGTATGCTGTACATTTTCTAATTGTTTCGTGGTTGATTTGTAATAATTCGTTATTGTCTTTGTAGGGCTTGCCTTCGACTGTTACAGGAATGTGTAGAAAGTGGAAACCACTCACTGTATATGGAATTAGTGCAGAAGGTTAGCTGTTGGTGTTATATTTGAAGTTTTATATGGTCACACGTTGGTTGTATTGTTTTTAAGTTTCGCATTATCCTTGCTACTGTTTGTATACTAATCCTCAGTCTTAAACATCACGGAGATATGTCACTTGTATGTTTAATCGAAGTGTTTTTACTGGTAGTATTTAGGAATTGTAGAATTGTTTTAACCAGACAGAAGTTGTAGAACTAATGTGAATAAATATCTCTCCAGAGTTGGTTGAGGTATTCAGGGCGTTTTAAGGAAGGGAGAGTAAAGACCCAAGGGAAATATTTCTTGGTTAGACTCGTAAAGCGGATGGCATGGTAAATTCCCTTCTTTATACAAAACAGCTCCATACAATTTTCCCCGATTTTACCATATAACCGGTATGTTTTTTAATGTGCATGGATATAGTAGACTTGTAACAAAAGAGCGCAGATTAGCTAGTAAGAAAAAGTGATAAGGGAAAAAAATTTTTTGTTAATGATGAAGAACCATACAAGACATAGAGCCACTAAGGTTATGGAACTGTGAAAGGAAGCGCATAAAAGGCGAAGACAAGAGATAAGATCAAGGTCAAAAAATAAGAGTTGATCTTGGACTTAAAATCACTTAAATCGTATGATTGAGGATAGCATTTACAAATCAACGTTTTCCACACTAGCTGCCCGAGGAAAGAAACTACATTCATGGAAAGGTTTGTCACTATGCGCAACAGCTCCATAAAGATGAAGATGGTGAGAGAAACGAGCCACACAGGGTGCAACAGACTGGTCTTGTACTAGCGAGAAAAGCGCTTTAGAACACTTACCAAGAGAATGCCTATAGAAAAGCGTGAAATTAGCCAATTTTCATTGATAGGATAATAGTTGAAGAATAACAACAATACAATAGTTGGACCTATCAAGTTACAAATGTCTCAAAACTCTATCAAGAAGATAAATATTAAATGAAGGAGCATCTACTGAGATGTGACAGTAGTAGTCCATGGAAGAACGCATAGTACACGTACAGAGATACAAAATGACCTATGGGATTATGTTCTCTTTACTTCGATGCAAAGAACTAATTTATTTGGAAACAAACGTACCAATAGATTGAATATAAGGTCCAACAGAGGACTTGGCGGTAAAGGCAGACCAAGCAACCTCACGAGTTATTGCCAGAATGAATATTGGATAGGGATTCATCTCTCTTTTGACGGATATGAGCTGCGTTTTCGCCACATTTAAAAACCAACTACCTTATTCTCCTTTCTCTAAAAGCATAAATGTCCAACACCAAGTCTTCTACAAGTTTGACTTATTCTTACTGAATTGCCTGGTGTTCATTTTCAGAGTACAAAGTAGTGTAATAACCGTAGATGTTGATGAACTTAAGTAGATTACCACGAAGTTCATTTAATATAAAGAAGGAAATGAGTTGGACCAACAATGAAACCTTGCGGAACCCCAACATTAATTAAATACTCATTAGATGTAATTCCAAAGAGTGTGACACTCTTACCTACTGAGGGGAATAAATGAATGCCAAAAAATTGCATAAACCCAATAACCAGAAAGCTATTGAAGCCAACATGCTACAATTTTTCAAATGCCTGTAAAATATCCTGAGCTTCAGCACTTCTATAACCAAACTTAGGTATAAATCAATAGTGATTACCATCAAATGCTCACCAATAGTGCGAGATCCTCTGGTTCCGTAATGAACATCACCTAAAGACCTACGTTTGTTGGAATACCACTAGTGCATTTTTGTTGAGTCTTTCCCAAACCTTTCTGATGACAAAAAGGAGACTTACAGATCGATACTTCCAGAATCAAATGTATCACCTACATTCTTGAAGACAGAGGCAACATTAAAAATGGCCCAGGAAGATGGAAAACAGAGAAGTTTGGACTGCAAAGATAGCTTAAAAGCACTCGTTTCAAGAAAACTACAGGTATCATAACTAGACCAACAGCTTAAGATTAATCATTCCCATGAATAACCTTGGAATCGACATTGGATTTATGGTAAGAGAATCCAGAACCGACGTTTTTCAGGGAAAGTCCTGAAAAGAAACCCAAGTGTCATGTAGAGAAAAGTTTGATGAAAGCAACCTAGCAAAGAGATCTTCCTTTTCTCTAGAGGACATAGAAAAGTGAACATCATAAAAAAAAGTCGAGGAATATTTGACTTCCTTTAATGCAGAAGACTATTGAAAACCTTCCAGAAATGACAACTTGTATGGTTTTCGAAAGATATAGATTCACATAAATTCACAAAGGTTGCTAGCCCTTCTGAAAGAAAGGTTAATCAGTTCCACCACTTTAAAACTGAGATAGAAATTAATTCAGTGAGCAGTGGCAGAGGACCAGTGAGCATTAAACCATGGAGAAGAATGAGGTTTAACATTATAATTACGATAAACGTACAATGTTTCAATATCAACTTGTACCCATTCCGTGAATTCAGTTGAAGCATCAGAAGTTGATCTGCTTAAGACTGAATCCCAAAAAATATCATCAAGAAATTGACGAAATCCATCCCAGCCCCCCTCCCCCTATTTAAAAGTCATACGATGAAGTGGGTGGTCAACAAGATTTAAGACAGTTGCTATAAACATAATAGTGATAATAACATAATCAGAAGATAACTCTACAATGCACAGAAACGGAGGTCTAGAAGACCTAATAGAGAAGGATCTCCTGCGACTGAGTCAGGAAAATTTGTGAGAAAATCAACAACCGGTTTAATATCATATTAAGAGCGAAGTCGTAACTTGCCAAGGTCTGTCAGGCTATTAAAATGAGTCAACCAGGTCATATATTGAACATTAAAACCATCTAAGGCCAAAAATTAGCAGCTTTATAGGTTTCTAGAGCCTTATTACTGGAGTATGGTACAGTGTGAATAACTGAACAAGAGGCAGAAGAGGCTAATTGATACAAGAAAAATAGATAATAATTAGTTTGAATAAAAGAAAATCTAAAGTCTTACCTTTAAATTCAAGTACTTAAACACCCAAAAGGTAATGTCATTCATAAATAACAAGATCATGAAGATGAGATGCAGGGTCTAGTGAAAAGAAAGGTAAATAGTTGTCAACTTGAAGATCCCTATAATTTACTATGTCATCGAGGCTTGTCTCACAAAGTGCAAAATTTGATGAGAGTCGGAATGCAGGAAAGTTTTCACACAAAAAATTTGAACGAAGACCTCTGACGCTCAGAGAGCTAAAAAGATAGCATTTTAAAAATATAACAGGGCTTTCCGGGTCCGTGTAGAGCCAGTACTACCACACCTCGAGTCTACACTGTCGGATGAGGAGTCATTCTTGTATCTGAAGATTCTTCACATCCCCAGACCCTTGAAGGTTTGTTCGGTACTGGTGACTATTTGTTTGATTAGAACTGCCATAAAAATTGGAAATAGAAGTAGATATCCGAATCCATGGCCTAAAGTCAGACCATCATCAGCCTGAGTCCTGTGTTGATGGAGTTAGTATTAAAAGCAATGATAACAGACATTGCCCACATAAAAGAGGGGTGATAAGGAGGTGACACTAACACCAGTGTTTTTATCGAGATGCCGTCTTAGGCGGATTGCCAACCAAGGCTAAAGAGACCTCCTACTCATGAAGGAGACAACCCCACCAGATGCCAGCCTAATATTTCAGAGCCCTGGGGATAAATAAAGAAACAAAATATAGAATCAGTTTTCTTGGTTTACAAAAATATTTGCTTCCAGTCATTATCCCAAGAAATGGCCTTTTTAGGAAAAATCAAACCGTTCACCATTCATTAAAATATTTTGTTTTTGGACGAATCTAACAGAGCATGTTCTGAAAAATATGGATCGCACACCTAACTTGAATCTACCACTGGCGCTTGTTGTAATTAGTTTTCTTCCACTAGTCCTCTACGTATCAAATGGACTGCTTTTAAAATACTGTAAAAACCTAATGTCTTTTTGGTTGTTTTTTTTTTAGTGCATTTGGAAAATAATCAGACTCTTGCCAGAGTCAATAGATCGTGTGAAAGTTGAAACAACACTGTTAGATGTAGATTCCTTGTTAAAAAGTTGCCCAGATGCGTATTGGCAAGAAAAACAGAGATCAAATGACTTTAATCCAGTAAGAACAGTGAAAACGTTACTAGCCACATTCTGTAAGCTTCTTGGCTTCCAGGTAAACACTGAAAATATTTAACTTATTTATTTGTTTGCAAACCCATTAGTACTATTTTTTGTAAATCGCCTTGAATGCGACACATTTTTTTAGTAATTAGTATAACTCACGGGGGGTTTTTTTGCTTTCTTTTACTACATTTTATTATTTTAAGTATTAGTATTTGAATATGTATTGAAATCATTTAAACGTTTCTCATGCTAATGCTTACCATGGCATTCGGGTCGACTTTAGCTGCCTGATAACGCATACAAGCCCTTCAACACCGATCTGTTCTTGATGTCTTTTTTGTTAAGGTTACAGGTACAGTTATATTTCTCGTTTCATTTGGTAGTTGTCAGTGCTTTGGTTTATCTCGTTTTCCGTGCAGTGACATCGCATACACTTCCCATTCTTTTCTCTTAGTCTCTGGAACAGACGTCTCCGAATTCCACCTGTCTCCTTTTCCCCGTGTGCACGTGAGCTTCCTCGTGTTTTATATTGAATGTACCACAAGCTGCTTACGTCAAGACACTGCCTCTTTACCCAATCCGTGTTGTAAATGGCGACGTCTCGTTTACATACAGCAGGACGGTCGTATGGTTGTTTTGAAACCATTACGCCCTGTTGGGTGTGGTGGTAACTAACTCCAGGTTTAGGCCTTCATCCATTTTCCATTTGCCCTGTTTTCGTAACGGAGGTGTCTACGCACCTTTGGTTCCCCTAGTATACCGTAATTCAGCCTTTCAGAACACCTTTTCTTCTGAGACTGTTGCAGTTCTGGTGTCTTCATACAGTATTATAGGCCTGTTGCACATCAAACCCTTTGCTGAATTATTGGGGTTTTTTCTTTTGGTAACCATAAGCAGAACTCTAACCTTGTTGATTTTGGTCTCTGAAACTCAAAGTAGTTTGCCCCGATGTCAGCTATTTATCCGATTCTTGCATGAATCATCCCACACCCGAAAGGGGTTGCTCGGGAAATTTACTCTCCTGTAATGCCCACAGCTAAGGGGGTCCTTTTTCTGTTAAGAATTTCCGTGATCTATTTTTTCACTCGCCTTAACTGCCTTCCTAGAGAATGCATTTTAAGCACGACGTCATTGGACTCATGCCGCTATTCCATAATTGTCATGCTTTCGTATTCACCATTGGGGAAGTTTAAACCAGTTGTACCGTCGTTTTTCTCGTGTTATGCAATACCTTAAATTATTGAGACCTCCTGATATTATAATTAGCGCTTAGAGTCCATATCTCAATTTTTTAGGTACTTCAAATGGTCTGTTTCCATTGTCCACGTTGGCTGATCCATACCAGTTTGTAGATTTTTATGGGACATTTTCTGTTAGGGGTCAGCAGAGACCTTTGGATATGGTGCTGGCCTTTACATAAATCCTCCTGGTTTCTTCCGTAATTTTCTTTGCTACCGACATTTTATTTAGGCCTTTTATGGAGAATAAAGCAACATTGTTTTCACTATTACAGCTAACCGGCACTAAGAAAAAAGCAATTGCTTTGTTTTTTACTAGCTAACAATGAAGAATATATGTGCTTTTTTTACTTGGTCGTACTAAAATGTATATCAGTTTCGTGAAGAAACCATGGCGTAACAGTCCGAACAGGTAGTCAGTACATAGATGTTGTCAGATTCGATTGACCGACCGTGAAGAAATTTCTAATTTTGCAATCAGTCACTTGTTTGCGCCGGCTTTGATACCTGCCCAGGTAATTTCTTGTTGACCATAGATAGTCCCTTACAGCAGCAAGGGAAGACCATTCACAATCAGGAAAAATAAAGTAAGAGCCTTCCCTCGCCTCCCTCCCACCTCTCCCCTCTAAAATATATGCAGATAAATAACCCAAAGAAACACAGAGAACAAGAGTTTGATACATTTCTACCAAAACGACTAACTCTGAGTTTGTACTATGATGATGAGGACAGTCGTCATCATCACGTCGAGTATATTCGTTTATGCCTTCAGTGACAATTATCATCATCCTCATCATATTCGGTTTAACGTCCGTTTTACATACTAGCATGTGTTGGATGCTTTCTTGAAATCGACTTCCAAGTTATCCTATCATTTACCAGGTCTCTGCTGACACCTTTTTTTGTTTGAGATTTACCCTTATCACTTCCTCCCATGTTTTCTTCGGTCTTCCTCTGCCAGTGGTTCCTGTCACCTTGATTGTTCTGCATCTACTTGACCAAGCATTCTTATCCGTTCTCTCTACATGACCAAACCAATGAAGCCTTCTTTTCTGCATACAGCTGAAATACTGTCCAGATTCAATCTCCTTCTGAGTTCATGAGAACTGAGGCTGTCCTTCACACTTATGTTGCACATCCATCTTATCAATACCTATTCATTTTTTCAAATTAGCAACACCTAGCCAGTTTCTCTCTTATTCCAGGCTTTCCTGGAAAATGATTATATATTTTTTATTTTTTTTTAGATGCTTGATCAACTCGCTAATCTTGAAAATCAGGAAAGCAATTTTATTGTGCAGTATGTTAAAGGGCACTTAAAAACTGCGGGTGTACCTGGCAAAACGGCAAAAAAATCAGACAGCAATGCTGCCGTAAAAGATCAACGCCGGAAGGAAAACACAGATATCATTAAGGTACGGTAATAAGTATTGTTTGTATGGACTACTTTTTGTAGACCAACTTAATTATCCCCTTAATTCACGAGCTATTATCGTATTGGGACAACGCTGTACACAAATTCCCCCTTGCACCCATGATCCGCGGTCTTGATACGTCCATTTCGCATACAGATTTTCGTTTTTTGAAAGTCCCTGCAAACAACCTACATATAGATTGTGTTAAATCATCTAGTAAATGCCTTTGTTCCGTTGGTATGCGATGCTCAACAGTAAAGCCAGCTAGTGGTGTATACCTAGTTAGTTGCCATGGATTGTACTGGGGAACAGTTTTTAAGTTTTCATAATTTTAACTGGGTTTTACAGCTGATTTCTACAAATTTTGACGAGCTGAATCCCAAAATATTATCAGATTTTCACCTTTACGTCTAGATTGTTCTCCGCGCGATTCCTCTCGAAATTGCTATTTCTTGCAAAATTCAAGTCAAGCATTTGGTACACAAGTTGGATGTACACTTTTTATGCACATCTTTTTTTAAATAGTCCTCAAGTATTGCATCTACTTAGAATGGTATATTGAACAAAATACTAATTAATGATGATGATGATGATGATGATGATGATGATGATGATGATGATGATGATAGAAATATTAATTGGATTCTGTCATCCATTGGAACAGAGACGTCATTGCTAGAAAACCTGATATTGAAAGGGAAAGTGAAAAACAATATATGTAGACCATTACGAAATGAAATCGCCCAACTTTGGAAATAACAAAAGGTTAGAATAATACATATGTGCATTGGGGACTGTCGCAAGAAAATTCAAGAATATTAGATGACACTGAGGAGACACTGAACGTTGAAAATGCACAAAAAACAATCCTATTTGGCACTGCTCGAATTTTATGTTTAGTTTAGCTTTGTGATAAGTATTATCAAAGCAGAATATGTAACCCTCCGTACTAAAGTAGATGTTATCCTCGCTAAAGGTTGGACTGGATAAAAAAAAATATCTGAATGTAACAGTATTACAGTATCTATTGGTTATTTCCCTTTTGATTATTGACAATTTGTCTGGGACTGTACATTGATTAAACAGCAGGCGAACTTTACTTGCCTTGTAACATATAATAACATATAGGGGCATTGCTAGAATGGTGAGTTTGTATTAGATACTATTCCTGGGTAGCCATGGCTTAATGGGTAGTGGAGTTGCACTGTAACGGAGAGGTTCGGGTTCCATTCCCCGAGCGGACGAAAAGACTTGGAAACTTAAGAAAACGAAAAGCTGTTGGTTGGTGTCAGGAAAACCTTCCGGCGAAGAAATTCCTCGCTGCCACAACAAAGTCCCTCTGAGCGGTATCGTCTGAGCCCAGTTACTGGGGAAAATGACCTCAAAACCAAAAAAAAAATTATTACTTGATCGCCTGGTAAGATCACAAACTCTCACATGCCTTCGCCAGGAGTTAAAAGAGAGAAAGAGGGAAAGGGATAAGGACGTCAAAGGAGCGAATCCGATGTCGATTAAAAGAGGAGTTAAGAGGTGCATTATCAGATGTAGGTGGCAAGCAAGAGGAATTTATTAAGCAATTTTTAAACCACTATCTTTTTAGCGCCTTCATCAAGTTTCATTAAGTATGCGTTTTGAAATTATACGAATTTGTTAGAACACCCAGTAGACTACATGCTTGACGTATGAAACGTATAAGTTTAAAGGAGGGATTCCACATTTTACGTCATTGCCTTGTTTCTTTATTTTCCAAATTTGTTGTAATTTGCAATTTGTTTTCATTCCCTTGCACTCTTGTATGCATGGAATCGTTTTTGTTTTGTATTTGACGCCTTCAGCGATGATAATATTTATTTAACTGGCCATTGATTAGGTTACATCGCCCCATGTGCCAAGTTCAGGCCTGAACTTAGAGATTGTGAATGATAATTCGTTGTTCCGTATTGTGACCATTTCAAACACTTTTAAGTGCAACGTCGTTAGTTACAGGGAACATTAGACCACCACATGCATGCTAAACAAATTTGAATTAAATGACACTCAAAGTAAACTGTTATGTTCTTATTCTGTATAATCAATTGGCATTTTTTAATTTGTCGGAATAGTCTCTAGGTATGGCGAACTTGGATAGTCCTAAGAAAAAGCAAGCAATCGTCGGTGAAATATTTACAAAAGTTGGTTCGAAAGACAAAACCAAAGAGGTATATATGGTTGTTTAACGGCTTTTATTACTGTTATTGTAATAAGCTGTTTGGGTGTACGAAACAAAGTTGTGAATGAAATTTCAACTGACGTTTATTGATCGGTTAAGTTTATCTAATGTGATATTTATCATACCACTAGATAATTAAAAACTCATTTCTTTCTCATTTTACCCTATTGTGTTAATTGTTTGGTAATAACACCACAATTTTTGTTTTGTTTTTGCGTTCTGAATCAAAATCAACTTTTTCCGGGTATATATAAAAGTCCGAACGCGTTTAGGCATATTTTTTTTTAAAGACCGACAGTAAATTGTCCATCTCAAGCTTTGCAACAATTTTTTTTGCTGGTTCATATTCGAGGCTGAATATTATTATTTAATAGTTAGATATTACGAATTATGATAATGACCCTTAATACCCCTTAAAACCTTTAAGTTCTCATTTCCCTTCAAGTACATTGAGGGGGGTAAAAGAGTTGACTAATTAATACTCAAATTATCCATTAAGAAACGAAAAGTGTCTCAGTAAGAGTCTTCTGGCTGCAGAGCATTGTGTGAATTTTTAAATTCCGTTGTTCAGTTGAACAGTGGAATTCCTCGTTATCTTACGGTAGTAATTCATGACCTAGCAATCGATATCACGAGAGAGAAGTCGAGTCGCTAAAATAGAAATATCCCGTTTTTCTGACTAAGTAAAATCAATTGTTTTGCTGCAAGCAATTAGTACCCACCCAGGCGCAACTTTGAAATGTTTTGTTAGCGGCCTCGGCTGGATTTCTCCAATACATATTTTTAATGTCACTTTGTCGTGAATATTGAAGAGATGATACGGCGTATAGACTTTTAAAAAAATTAATAAACGGAAGAGACTGTCATGTCATTGTTGGATCTACCTTTAAAAATAGATTAGCTACTTTTCTGTAATTAATCTCAAGGAAGTGGGTACAAAGGTATGGAATGAGATAAGTTACATGCGTGGCTGAATTTTCTGTCTCTGTAATTGTCACAGTAATTTGACTTTAAGCAGGATTTTGATGACAAGTCTTCAAACTTTTTTTTTATGAAGACAGAAAATCGGATTGCTTGTGAAAACGAAGGTTTTCTAAGTTTTTCCAAGCAATACAATGTTGCCAAAAACTAGGCCAAAATTTCCTTGCGCCTTATCTGAACTCACTCCTGATAGAATACTGAACGGTAATGAAATGAAGAAAATGCTATGTTTATGTTTATTTACAAATTAAAACATAACCAGTGCCCATCGATGTCGTTAAAATTCACAAAGAGTGGCACTAGTATGAAAAAGGAAGAAATGTTGGTACTTTGAAAGTCCCAAAAGTGAAGAGTAAAAATATTTAAAAGGCTTCGTATGTGCAACTTTTTCTGCTGCCTCATGCAAGTTTATTGATAAAGTCTTGACTGGAATTTGAAAATTATTTACGAAGTTATTATTTTAGCTTAAATAATTGATAAAACATATTCAAAAGAACACCCTTAGCATTTTTTCTTCTTCAAATATATACGTTTCAATTCTCCTTTATTTATTTTTTCAGTCGTTAATCTGTGAATTTTCTTTAATTCTGGTCCAGTTTTAGTCTTTTCTCCCCTTTACATGTTTTTAGTCTGCTGCTGCCCTACTATTTTTCGCAATTAGGGCAGCAAGTATCGTCAGACAGTTGGTCCAGGTAGGTCTTTTATAGTCGCCCTGCACCTCTTTCCTTGTTTAAGTCTATAAAAATTCACTTACAATGTCACTCTTACTCCTCCAGTAGTGTATTTTGCCAAAATAAGATAACATTCGCAGATATAATTTTAGTAATAATTCTACTGACTGGGTCGTGTTAATTCTACGAATAAGTATGACCTTTCTCCTCCACCCATCATGATTTTTCATTAGAGCTGCCAAGTCTTCTTGTGGGCAGCAAGTATCGTCAGATAGTTGGTCCAGGTAGGTCTTTGATGGTCGCCCTGCACCTCTTTCTGTGTCAGGGTCTATAAAAGAAGGTCACTTACAATGTCACTCGTACTCCTCCAGCATTGCCCCGAAAATCTTGTACGTCTTTCTTTAAGTACAGATCGCAGATACAAGATTACCATGCAGTTGTTTCTATTGAAAGTAATTGTTGAGGCACATAAGGTTATTCACGTGTTTGAAGTCTTGAAAATGTTCCCCATTGCGGTTAGTAGCTGAGTGATAAAGAAACTTGTGCTTCTTACTTTTACCAACATCGAGATTCAAATTTCCACCAACAATAAGTACATTGTGTTTAGGTACTTCTGCTAATTAGGCAAGATAAACTGTCATAAGAGTTTTCAATTTCTATTTCATGAGGTACATCTGTTGGGCTATAACACGCTATGGTGATGGTCTTCAGACTACCTGTGAAAGTAGCGATAGCTACTCTTAGCTCAAATTTTGCATTGTATGATAGAGATTTAGTAGCTTGAGAACTTAGAAGCATTCCAACCCCACTGATGGTGCTTGTGATGGAATTTCGCCAAGTGGAGGGAAATAAATGTCCAGACTTTTTAAAACATTTTGATGTTTGAGATCTAAATCTTGGTGATAAAGCCGTTGCTCTTGGATACAGATGAGATCAGCATCAGATGATTGGGCAGATGAGAGCTGCAAGATTGTGTCAAGCATCCTCATGTTAAATGTTGGTATGTTCGTAATTCTTTTGTACGTCAATAAAGGTTTTTCTCTCTAAAAAGTTGTCGGGTAATTCGTGGCAGTGGGACATTGTATGTAAGAACTTGGTATTCCTTGCCGCAAAAAGTCACAATTTTATAAAACGGAATAAAATAAGAGCGGATGACTGGAGACGTTTCCGATGTAAGTGGAAGGGGGATAATTTTATGCTGAAATATACTTCTCAACAGGAATCGCGTATCATTTGTTCTTGTGTGAATACTTATTTTTTGTATTACTAAACGAAAACGATTTGCTTTGAATTCTGTCAACAACCTTACCTTAGATCTTAGATCCTCTGGTCCTGGACAGGACATAGGGTAGCGAGGCGACGCCAGCGGTTACGATCAGGTGCAAGCTTCTTCCCATGTTAAGTGTCGTTGTTGGATATCGTCCTTGAACGCATCTCTCTACGTTTTCCTTGGTCTACCACGTTTCCTGCGCCTTCCCATTGGGGTCCATTCTAAGGCACTGCGAGTGGGCCGCTCTTGTGGGAATCTAATTATGTGTCCAGCTGAACGTCATTTACTCTCTCCTATGATCTCAATTATGGTCTTTGTCTGTTACGACGCAGCACTTCTGCGTTAGTGATACAGTCTCGTCAAGTGATTCCTTAAATGACCCGTAAACACCTTTGGTGACATGCATTAAAGTTGTTCTTTTCTTGCTTAGTAAGCCTCCAAGTCTCACATGCATAAATCGCAGTTGTCATGAATGAAGTATACAGTTGCAATTTAACTTTCAGGGAAAACATTCTATTCATTAGTACCCTGTTAAGTTTCCTTAACAAAGTTCCTGCAGTGCCTAGTCTGGATTTGATGTCCTGTGCCATGCCTGTTTCTTTGGAGATGTAGCTGCCTGTGTACCGAAACTTGCTTACTTCTTCTAACAGAGTCCTGTTTACTTCTATTGCACGTGCATCATTTCAACAATACCAAGTTTAAATTTTTATTAAACAGTAAGGGAAAAAACTCTTTAATTTAATATACTCTGATTCTTTATTTTCAGGGTCTCAATGAATTGTATGAATTCCGTCAGCTGTATCCGGATGAGGATTTAGAACCATACTTGCGTAACACATCGCAATTTTTCCAGAACTATATCGAAAGAGGGCTTAAAAGTATCGAGCTTGAACGCAAGGGTAGCTCGTCAGGTTAGTATCTTATCGCATACCAGCACCGTAACCAGCCTCAGAGTGCGGGTTATCGTAGCATTGTGGAGCCCATTAACCATTTGGTTACTCTTGTTTGCAGAAATTGTATCATGTACTTACGTTTAGAATATGTTATAATGTAGAGCCTTGTGTAATATTGATAGATAGTTGAACATTACCTTTATCGGGTTAAGGGATCTATTAATTTGATATTCACATCCTAAGCAAAGACACATTAATTTTCACACCGTTACTTGGAAATTTGCACTTAATATTTGAAATTTAGCACTGTTTAAGCAGGAACAAAAACCTCCAGCAGCAGGGAAAAAAGACTAAAGAGGTTTGACGACCATGTATTATAAAAGAAATTCGTAGTGGGTAACTCGTGACATGCTTGGAGTCGGTTAAAATGAATGATTGGCCACTCTGCGATTTCCATGTTTATGTAAAGTTGTAGGCAATTAAATGGTAAATTGATTTTCTTGGATGCACGTTCAACAGTTAAGCATTTATTGGAGCAGACGTAACCTGTATGGACGAGTGAAAAAAGTAGTAGCCAAGTAATGAATTTAATAAAATCAAAATCTTTGATTAGCACAGGTTTCATAGGTGTTTTAGAAATGCTATGATAAAAAACAGTTATTACAGAATTGTTGTTTTTATTGGAAAGCCATGGCTTTGTTTTTATCGTGCAAGATACTCTAGATTCGATTCTTCTCTCAGACGAATATTTATTTATTTTTTTTTAGAAAAGCCAGTGTTTTGCTTTGGGAAGAGTACATTGCCAGAGTAAATGCTACAATAGTTCAACAAGCTCCATGAAAGGATATCCTTTGATCCCAAGAAAGTCAAAAAGAGTTTATTCAACAGCTGCGGCCACAAATGTTATTTTATTTCATCTCATAGTGGTTTTGACTGTTGGAATATATCACAGAACTAAGTGGCCAGACATGCCTGAGTACTTATATCCTTCTTTGTTAAACTTCCATATTCATCAGCTCATTAGCAGAAAGGGTTTATTACTCAGCCTTTAACCACTCCCTCGATCCACACACACTTTTTAATGAAGGCTAGGGTAACAGAAGCAAACCAGTATAGCGATCCAATACAACAGCCTTACTTAGGGACATGCTTCTACGAGTGCCATTGTACTTTAATTTCTTGTATTTTTTGGAAAATTGTGCAATTTGAATCAACGGGCAATTGATTACTGAATTTAAAGGTCATCATTCTCAGTCATAAAGAGGCTATAATGAAGGGTTGTTGAAGCTACCTGATTCTTAATAAATGGTTTTCAGTTGTCCCACGTGGTCTTTGCGATGACCATATTTGGTACGAGTTTAATAAGGGACTGTATCGCGTACAAGCCTAAAAATATCCTGTCTACCCATGTGTGTCTAATAGAAGAGGGGCTGGAAAATGACCAAAATGTAATAGACAGGGGGTTTGGACAAAAAGTTTGAAAAATGAATTTCAATGTCAAGATACGAGGAAATCAAAGAGTTCTCTATTCGGCGAATGGTACCCCTAACAGTATTGATCTGCTGTAATCCCTGTCCAGCCCTCGTTAATGTTTCAATTTGCTTTTTGAAACACCCTAACTATTACTCTTGACGACCAAATCTAATTTATACTACAGACCACATATCACCAATACTACGAGGTATTTATTTGTTGTTGTTGTTTTTGCCTTAAAATAAACAAAAGAAATCTGAAGTATCACAAAGATTAATTAACCGTCATACATCTTGAGATATTCATGCTAAGATGTTAAAATAACGTATAACGTATGCTGACCAAATACTGCTTCTGATCTCGCTGTATGATCATACGTTTCAATCTTGATCAAGTGAATTTTGATAACAACGGCACCTTTATTCTTCAAATTCCTTTGTTTAGCATTGACTACAAAATCTTTAAAGGATAATACAGAAAGTGTTGGAGATTCAGGTATGTTGTTAATTTCTATTTTGAGAAGTAGGTGAATATTAATTGTAAATTATGCACGAGTTTAAAGCTTGTTCCTCTGAATTTGAGGAAAATATATAATTTTATGAGAAGTATACACAGCCGAAAGACAATTGAAAAAATGATTGCTACCGAGCAATGTTAGAAGGAGTGTTTATGGATCTTGTGACCCTCCGTTTATCCAGTTACGTTACGTTCTTAACCACGTCGATTTTGTAATCTAAAAGCCTATTTAACTGCTTTATTTTTGGACTGGTCATCCAAGTTAGACACCACCTTGCCATCCACTCATATAAGACTGAGTCTCACCCAAAATAATGTTTTTGCGTTTAAAGCAATATTAAGTGGGTAGGATCTTTTTTTCAAGGGTTAACAATTTTTTAACTGCGTTTGAAATCTTCCTCACTGTCACGTCACTGTCATGCTTTGATTTTCTTCAAAACTTTTAAGACACTTTACCGAAATTTTCCTTAAGCATTTTTGTTGGTTATTATCATCGGATGATCGTATGCCGAGAATAAACTTTGATTAGCTCATAAAACCCAGTTTTTTCCCCCACAGAATCGGCCAGCTATCTCCAACGCCTACAGATGTTAAAGGAGAAATACGTTGAAGCTAAGGCAAAAGAGGTATGTATTCTTATTTTTATCGTTTCGCATTATCTATTACTGAAACGACACATGGTGCTTCCTGGGGTAATATTGGATTCATAGCAAAATAAGAGACAGGAATTAATACCCCAGCATCAAGTCACTTGGTTAAAAAATATTTGGGTGTGTCAGCTGTAGAGTTTACTCTTTTCTGCATTTAGCTGGTGATGGTATAGGCTAGAGTAATCCAATATAACTGAAGCAAATACGAAAGCAGAGTTTTGTAGTAAACAAGAATGCTAACGGATTCCGCAGTTAAATGACACCGTTATTCTACCTTTAATCTTATGGATTGCCAATTCGATTTTATAAATTTGCGGTGTTTTTATTTCAGCTTGGCCAATTTACAGTAATATGGAAGTAATAAGAAATGTAATATAATTTCGCCATTTCCTTTCAGGAGCAGGTGGACGGTGCTGATCAAATGGAAGCAACTGAAACAAAAATGGTGAGCTGCATGTTTTCAGTTTTAAAACTGCCAAAATTTTGCTGATTCATTTAAAATGTAATCAAAGTTGTATATATTAACAAATATTTCTACTCTGTACTACTATATATGTCTACTATATACTACCATATTATTTGCTCCAACCTTTTTTTCCTAATACATATTATACACACACATACAGAGTTTGTATTTTAGTTTAAGACCTGGGAAGCTGGATTAAATATTACTATTGTCAATACTGCGGCTATTGTACAGCCGCCCAGAGCAATGGGTACTGGAATTAGCCCCTGAATTACGACTTATTATATCAGCTGTAGTTGTTTCAAAGCTATCATTATCTTTGCTCATTTAAAAAACCCTTCTTATTTATATTTTAGCCTGAAATCATCGCAACTGTTGAAGAGGCACCAAAGCCGAAACGAATGGACGAAATAGAAGAAATTAAAAGGCGATTACAACAAATTAAAACGGGAAATTTGTCATGATATAATTTTTTGTCAAGTGTAAACGTACTGTCTTCGTAAAAATAATTCGACAATATACTTAGAAAGTAGATTAACAAGAGCTCATGGCACAGATGTTAGATAACATATTTGCGGGCGTCACGGTAGTGCTTTTGCCACACAAAAGAGTTTTATTTATGTGTCTGAAAACGACTTTTCCGGTCAGCGCTTGAGACTAAGCGCGTTAATTTCAGTAACTGATGCTAATATAAAGGGTATATATCTTTTATTTATATCATTGACTCATTAGCATTACAATTAATTACATATTAGAACAGACCTCAGCTTTTGTCTGGTCACTTATTGTTGATGCCACTGCACTGGTAATCGCTATGTGTTACGGGCATTGGAGATGTTGGGGGATGATTGAAGAATTGAAGTTTATTTGAGTGCCTTCAATGTATAGGTTACATTTATACATCCCGAGAGAATAACTTAGACAGGTTACTTTAGGTTAAAATGAACCCAGACCCTATTTTGACAGTGATCAGATTGAGTCACTAGCGTAACATACAAAATACAGGCATCAAATTGGTTTGGTATCTTATTTGGTGGAGCTGACTGGTAATAATGTGTACATTTATTTCCTAAAAAAGGATTTAGCACCTTTGACTATTACTCAACCAAAGAAAGTCGTACCTAAAGAGATACGTTGTGTTGATGGAGAATGGGTTTTGAAAAAATGTTTATAATGAACCGAGCTCAAGAAATAGGTCAAGTTGCAAATGATTCCAGAAGATTCTTTAGTTCCACCTTGTCTTTTCAGATACCATTAAATGTCCTGCATAAGGCATATTTTTCCCTGAATAGATATTGTAGGACATAGGTTAGTGTGTTGTCTGCTTTTCTAAACCTAACTCAAGAAAAGGAAACGCCAGGGAAAGAGAAGGTAAAAGTCATATTAAGTATGTGTTTGGAGGTTATTCATTGCAATCTAAAGGAAACTTCCAAAGGTGACATGATTAAAAGCAGTTGTGATCTAAATGAAAGTGGAACAATACAGACATGTATCAAGGAAAGTATCCTGACAGTACCTGTTCCCCGCCCGTTGTTGACTCTTTCCCCCTTCTCTCCCCTTTTCTTCCCTTCCCCCCTTTTTTTTTCTTTCCTCCTTCTCTCCCCTCCTTCTATCCTCCTCCCCTCCTCTCCCCTTCTTTCCCCTCCTTCTCTCCCCTTCTCTCCCCTCCTTCTCTCCTCCTGTCTATCTATCTTCCCCCAACATGGTGTGCAATTTTTCGTCGATATGATTTAGTTTCTTAGGAATACTTTTGAACACTTCTCTGAGTGGAGAGGGCTTTTATTTGTTAGCTATGATTTACACCGTAATAAGATACTAATCGAAATCAGTCAGTTTCTCACTATTCTCAAGTCCTTTTAGTGAAAGCATTCCACAGTCAACAGTTGTCTGTTGGTTTTTTCTTTATGCACCAGCTAAAACTAAGTTTTTCTTGTATATAGTACTACCAACAGAGCATAGTTTATATATGTTCTCAGATACTACCAAGCGTAGCAATGCTTTTAGGATGAGTTTTGTTGGATAAGTTGTTTGGTAGGATACACTTTTTTAGTATAAGAGTATAGATTGATATAATTAAGAATAATTTATGTGAAAGCATATAACATGCATGTACATTCTATGTACACATGTTTATGAATTTAAATATTTATCTTTGTTAAAAGAAGTTTTTTTCGTAAAGACGTTAATAAATCATCCACTTATTTCCCTGCTTTTCTTTCTTGTTTATCAATCTTTTCTTGCCAGTACCTCTTTGCCTGTGAATTCAGAATGCGCTGAACACGATTTATTTTCAAATGGCATAATTTTTAATCGATATGAAAAAAATATTGAGGATATTAATGTTTTTGGCTCTGTCAAAGAGAATTAATGAACAGGCGGACCCAGAATTAATATCAGAACAATGGGTATATCCACCTTTTCCATCATCACTAATAAATACACATTTAAAGAAATCGATTGTAAGAACTACTTGTGCCTTCCTCGACAATAATGCAACATTTGTATGGACGAAAAGTTGTATTTTTATTTTCCGACATTGTTAAGAATTCATGTTTCCTATTTCTACTGCATTTTGCCTTGCAAAGGCAGCTGAGCCAATTCAGGTCATTATCGAACATGTTTAAAGTATTCATTGGAAAACTGTATTTCAATACATTTTCTGAATCTTTTCAAATAAGCTTCGGAAATACGGTTTGGTGCTACATGTGGTCGTTAAGNCTTTTTTTTTCTTTCCTCCTTCTCTCCCCTCCTTCTATCCTCCTCCCCTTTCTCTCCCCTTCTTTCCCCTCCTTCTCTCCCCTTCTCTCCCCTCCTTCTCTCCTCCTGTCTATCTATCTTCCCCCAACATGGTGTGCAATTTTTCGTCGATATGATTTAGTTTCTTAGGAATACTTTTGAACACTTCTCTGAGTGGAGAGGGCTTTTATTTGTTAGCTATGATTTACACCGTAATAAGATACTAATCGAAATCAGTCAGTTTCTCACTATTCTCAAGTCCTTTTAGTGAAAGCATTCCACAGTCAACAGTTGTCTGTTGGTTTTTTCTTTATGCACCAGCTAAAACTAAGTTTTTCTTGTATATAGTACTACCAACAGAGCATAGTTTATATATGTTCTCAGATACTACCAAGCGTAGCAATGCTTTTAGGATGAGTTTTGTTGGATAAGTTGTTTGGTAGGATACACTTTTTTAGTATAAGAGTATAGATTGATATAATTAAGAATAATTTATGTGAAAGCATATAACATGCATGTACATTCTATGTACACATGTTTATGAATTTAAATATTTATCTTTGTTAAAAGAAGTTTTTTTCGTAAAGACGTTAATAAATCATCCACTTATTTCCCTGCTTTTCTTTCTTGTTTATCAATCTTTTCTTGCCAGTACCTCTTTGCCTGTGAATTCAGAATGCGCTGAACACGATTTATTTTCAAATGGCATAATTTTTAATCGATATGAAAAAAGTATTGAGGATATTAATGTTTTTGGCTCTGTCAAAGAGAATATCCACCTTTTCCATCTTCACTAATAAATACACATTTAAAGAACTACTTGTGCCTTCCTTGACAATACTGCAACATTTGCATGGACGAAAAGTTGTATTTTTATTTCCCGACATTGTTAAGAATTCATGTTTCCTATTTCTACTGGATTTTGCCTTGCAAAGGCAGCTAAGCCAATTCAGGTCATTATCGAACATGTTTAAAGTATTCATTGGAAAACTGTATTTCAATACATTTTCTAAATCTTTTCAAATAAGCTTCGGAAATACGGTTTGGTGCTACATGTGGTCGTTAAGAAAACTAATAAATCTGTGTTATTAGAAACTTTATCGTTTTGTTTTGGGGTTTTTTTTGTTTGTTTTGTTTTTGCTTTTTTAACTTTATTTTTTTCAATTTTCTGTTAATACAGGTCTCTCGTTGATAAGAGTAGCTATATATTTATACATTACACATTTTATACTGATGTAGAATAACCTGTTTAAATATCAATAAATAATAATAATAAGTTTAACAAGTCCGTTTAGGCCCCTCGGGAGATAAATTTTGTTACAAATGAACGACCGATTTCGGCCTTTAGATCCATTTTAGAAAAAAACCGACACTTAATATGGTTCTTGGACATGCTGGTATGGATTGCCTATTAGCATTACGTAAAAGTTGAAGGTTGTAGAAATTATAATTAGATAAAGAATAGAATAGTTGATGTCATTAAACATTTGGTTTGGAAAGAAGGCAAATGGAGAAATTTCTTTGTTCAAAAGAGGATAGATGGTTAGCATCTCTTTCATGGACACATCCCAAGTAAAATCCACATGGCCTTTGTTTTACATAAAGACACCACCACTTACATATATTACATGGAAACATCAAGTGCAAAAGTAGTAGGAGAGATGTTGGGAGATAAACTAACAGAACAAATGAAGTAGGAGTAAGAAGGCAGGAAGGAGATAGAAACCAACATTTAGCGGACAGAACCAGCTAAACACCTATTTTTGTTAATCAAAGCCAGTGTGTGTGTGTGTGCACCACTGTTTAGCTGTTAAATCGATTGCCATGAGATTTGCACCAGCCTACACAAATCTCAAAACGATGCCTGTCATGCTGCTTAAAATTAACCCAAGTATTTGGCCATTGTTGGCTTTTTTGTGATGTTTTTCTTTGTTATTTTTGGTTGGTTGGTTTTTTTACTGTTATTTCGATTATCATACTAAAATATTTTTGATTCCTGGTTATAAACTACAGATGTCATTTTAGACGCCAAATATTCCAATGAACTCATTTTTGTATCGATCTAATTCATCTTGTTTCGGCGTTACAAAGCATGACTTCCATTTCATACCATGTAGTGTGAATTAAAAATCCAGCTAGTGTATACTTTGATATCTTTGTAAGAAATAACAGTTTAAAGGGTGATTGTAAAAAGAGGTATATATGCGTACTCCGGTATTCTCAATAAATCTAAGACAATAGGTCAAAGTACGGAATCCGATATGTTGAGAAGAGAACTGGTAGCCAACGATTGTACATTGAGGAGGATCCTTAGTTTTAAGCAATGTCTTGTGGTTAACAATTTTTCTTTAGCCAAACGTTTCCTTCTTTCTAACTCTAATTTACTTGTCCCTTCTTAGGCAATTCTCGATGATAATTTTTGTAATAGTGATTTTCATGCTTGTGGCAATTCACCTTTGTTTTGACTGGAATGGTCTCATCCTTATGACCTTGCTTTCTGTGCTTGACAAGACCTTTCAACTCTTACATTTAAAAACTTAAATTGAAAGTTAAGCTTTCTATGTACTTGAGATTTTTTCTTCATCAGGCCACTTCGTACCTTTATTCTTTTATCTATCCAGCCATCTTACCTACTGTATTGTACTTATTAAGACCATATCAGACTTTTGTTTGCGTTCTGGACAAGCGTCACAAATATAACAGCTTTGTCTTGACTGACTAAAATGCTGATCACAGTTATTATTTGACGCAATCTAGTAGTACCACAGACTAAAAAGTCTACCAGTACTAGGTTTTGTGCAGTTTGTTGACAAAGATTTCCTTATTCATACTTCGAAGAACCTCCTCTTTTAGGTCGCTTTTTAACGTTGCTCCTACACTTGTACAGTTTCCCGTTTACTATCCGTTAGATCATGTGATCACCTGTTTCAAATCTTGTTGACAAATCATTTCATCCTAAATATTTTTAAACTGGCAAGGTTAAGTAAGTGGATTTAATTTGATTCTTGGTGAAATCTAGTGGGATCCTGAATTGAATAAATCGGCTTCTGATGCTCCAGCTGAATTGACAGAATAGGTTATGATTGGTAATGCGACATTAATAACTTAAGGTCGTTCCACGTTCCACATATATCCCCAGATATTTCCAAAACATTTGATAGGGTGTGGCACGCTAGCCTGTTTCGTAAGCTTTCTAGTTAATATTTGTAGAAAGGTCGTTGGCATAATTTAGTCCGTCTCATTTGGTAAAATGTGTTACTGTGGATGTATTTACATTTGACGAGTATTCCATTAAAAGTGACGCTCATCAAGATTTTGCTCTTGGTTCAACCCTCTTCGGTTTTTTTACGTCAGTTATCTTCCTGGTAACTTGTTTCAGTTTTTCAAGATCTATAATGATGGCACTGCCTTTTACTCTTACACTGGTTTGCAATGGAGCTCAGCATAAACCAGTGAAACTTGCGGAGGATGAAGAATAGGGAAGTAATGGATGATTTCTTGCAATATACTAAAAATGCAACTTGTCATTCAAAAGAAATGTGAGTCGTTATTTCCTTCCAATATTCACGGACTATAATTCTGATATTAACCCTCACGAGGCTGCTCTTAAGGAATAGTTATAATTGAAGATGCTTGTTGAGATGCATGCTTGGATCTTTCTTGGGACTCTCCTGTTCAATCTGTTGACAACTCTGGTTCTAGAAAAGTTAGTTTTTTGTACCGTCATAAAGAGTACCTTACGACATTTTCTTTCTTTATATATCTCAATTGTCCTTGCGTGGGATACTCTTGACAGATTTGAACAGACGCTTCCTTATATCATATTGACATTTTGGATTGAGGTCAGAGACGAGTTTACAACTTACAGGTCAAAAACATGCCCAAAGCATGTCTTCAACTTTTGTCTCGTCGACTAGATAAGACTCCTTCTTCTCTCATTCTTCTAATTCAAACTTTGATGAGCCCCCTCGTTACCAGCTCAGTTTTTGGGCATCTTGTCTGACTAATATCCCCTAACGATCCTAATCCTTGTTGAACTCTTTTCCTTCGCTTTAACAGATCTTTTTTACAAATGTCTTCCTCAGACATCTAGATAGTTGGTTTTTTTGGCTTTTGTGTAGTCTCCGACGTGTAACGAATGAAATTGAAAATCTGATGTCGACTCATATTTTGGCTTAAAAAAATTTTTTTTATTTGCTTTCGCAGATCTATTTTCTTAGTGGCTTTACGCCTGATATAGTCCCCGAACCTTTGAAAAAACTGATTTTGCTAATATTACTACTACTGCTATGGCTACTATTACTACCATTACTATTACTAATAATAATAATAATAATAATAATACTGCTACTACTACTGTTACCACTACTACTACGGCCACTACTAGTTATGCCAACATTAATAGTTTCATTACCATTATGGTTAGTTTTACCATTACTATTACCATGACCACAACCTGGAGTGTGACAATGGCTTTGATAAAGAATTTTAGTATGATCATGACTATGACTGAGACTATGAGGAAACAATTAGNTCTATTTTCTTAGTGGCTTTACGCCACTTTACGAACCTTTGAAAAAACTGATCTTGCTAATATTACAACTACTGCTATTGCTACTATTACTACTACTACTAATACTAATAATACTGCTACTACTACTGTTACCACTACTACTACGACTACTACTAATTATGCCAACATTAATACTTTCATTACCATTATGGTTAGTTTTACTATTACCATGACCACAACCTGGAGTGTGACAATGGCTCTGTTAAAGAATATAGATGTGATCATGACTATGGCTAAGACTATGAGGAAACAATTAGTATGAAAATCACTTTGACCTTGACTATGACCATGACGATTGCTAGTACCATGACCGTGTCCACGAGGCTGACAATGACTTTGACTAGGATTTTGATTACGGATTTGATTGGGTATATAACTCTGACAATGAGCAAATCCATGACTATGACTTTGGCTATGACTTTGACTCTGATTGTGACAATGACATGACATTGAGTTTGACTATGACTAAGGCTATGGCTATTAGTATGTCTATGACTGTGACAATGAATTTGATTATGACTAGGACCATGTCTTTTACTATGACTATGATTATGACTATCAATAAAACTAGGAAAATAAGTTTGAGTATGACTCTGACTTTGTATATTAATATGACTATGACTATGACTATGACTATGACTGACTATGACTATGAGTTTAGGAGTATTGAAACAATTCATATTGAACTTTTCATTATCTTTTCTTTCGGGTAGAAAACATTGTGTACAAAGTCTTAAATTGCCTTAGGCAAATTACAAAGAATAGTGGGCTTTCACCTTCCTCCCTCTGTCTTCCGTGCTTTTACAAAAACGGCTAAAGGTAGCTCTGCCATACACTGTGCGATGCTCTGCTATAACTGAAAAACAGATAACAATTTGACGTATACTATAGCACTGTGTCTGACTGAATTCAATTATCTCAACATATTTCTCTGCAAATACTTCGCACGTGTAGTTTTATGCTGTTGGTCAAGGACAATTAAGCTTCAAAGTAATCATACTTAAACTTTTGACAGGCAAGACGTCCTTTGTGAAAAAAAGAAGAATTTCTTGAGAAGTGAAAATAATGTTGGATCCAGTATCAAAATATCACTCGAAAACTGCCCTGGTAATTTGCTTTTCGAGTTTATTGAAAGCAAGGCCTATCCAGTGTAGCGTGAAGTGTATCGGGCACTTTAGGGGGGAAAGGAAAATTAATAGGGCTTTGGACGCTAGATAATTTGTACTAAAGAACTTTGTCCAGTACGTCGTTAGGGAAAGCATTACTTAACAACAAACTTTCAGATAGATTACCAACAATGAGTCATTATTTTATTTAAAGGATATATTTCGGATTTGCATCCATCCTCAGCTAAAACATAAAATGAAAATTTAACATTAATTTGTAATGAAAAATAGAAAAAGGAAAAACCATATAAAAACTTTATCTACAATGTTAACATGTTTACAAATAATATATATCTATAAAGTTTGTATAACGATTAATGTAATTAATACAGTTTTAGTTTTATTGTTAGGGTCCTGCTTCGATAATCGTCCCTTGTATTGAGTTCAGGCTTTATCTCGTCGATCCAGAATGCTTCGAGAGTCATGAGATTACATAAGTTTGTTGACACGTCCAGAATTTCTGTCTCGTCGAAGTTTAAAGTTGACTTACATCTCTGCAAATGTTCACCTACAGGAGTGCTTTTTCNTTAGTTTTCGTATAGTCATGATGACGTTACAAGGTGCATTCAATCGTTTTAAACTTCTTTCGTAATCCTCTGTGATCTTTCCTCGATAGTTAACGAAGAGAAGTCGCTTTTGAAGTTCCTGTTTTTGATCGTATTCATTTTGTTGTGCATCGACTTCTCTATTGGGCTTGATGATGTTTTCGAGTGTTTTTTTGATGATTGGATTGTAAAATTTAGGAAGATATTGATTTCTTTCGAGCATTATTTTTCCTTTGACTAGACTTTGGTTGAAATTCTGCCAACTACTGCGTGCACGAAAAATTCTATGCACTAGTCCCAATCTTAACAAACTCTGTTTAATTTTATCTTTATCTTCTGACAATCTGTCAGAAGAGCAAATAATGACAATAAGATGAACTTAAGTTTTTTATGAGACCAATTTTTAACCGTGTGCTCCCAAATGAGTATTATTGCTCGTATTATTCAATAGTGTTTTCCTTTCGAAAGGCACTGGATTTGAACGGGGTGTGAGTGATTTGTACTAAAAGATCAAAACGTGGCTTGTTTTCTTCTTTTGACTTATTTTGTTCTTTTTCGGCAGTAAAGATTTAGGTCACATTAAGATTGTTAAAGTTTATCATAAAGTAAGTGCTGTCTTGTTTCTTTTAAATAAAGCAAAAAAGTTACCAGAGAATCTTTAATACATACAAAAATGTAAAGCTTTTGTTGGTTTTAACATTTTCCTTTCATAATATGCAAAAATAATGACCAAAGTCAATCCGGGTGACGAGCACAAGTCTACACCATCAGCTTATTGGTATACAGAATTTTAAAGGCTTCAGCTTATTGTCTTACAGTATTCAAATGCATTAATGGACTTTTTCCAAACTTCGAAAATTATTTTGAACTCGTAAATCACGACAAAGGAACCAGAAACAATAATAAACTTTTGAGAGTGCCTAAAGTGAAACTAGAAAGTACTAAAAAGTCTTTTTATTACAATGGGGTAGAAGTTTAAATGACTTATCATTAGATATCAGAACAGAATCTAACTATGGTTCTTTCTGTAAAAAGTTGGACCTATTTCTGAATTTGTAAATGTGTCTAGGAAAATTTACACCCAATTGCCTAGTGTTTTAAATGTCACACCTGTTCAGATGTTGATTATTTTTCTAGACACATGACGAATTTTCACTCGCTTAACTTTCAACCACTGATTTTAAAACTTGTACAATATCTATTTGTAAATTAATTGCCTTTCTTCATTATTTTAATTGTATTATACTTATTTTTTTATTTTTATACACAGGATTTATATGAAAAACAGTTATGTAAACTGATATACTACACCTGTTGAAATATTATCAAATAATAATAATAATAATAATATGTATTTGCTAAATTTATCAATAGGAAAAATGTTATTAAACAGCACGGAAATCGCTTCTTTCCAGTGCTGACTATATTTGGATGAAGAAAGGAGTTAACCCGCTGTCTGTAGTGATTTCTTTCTTACTTGCTAAACCAAGGGGCCTGATACTAGTTGGCTAGATTGCTGCAGCCTCCCCAAATGACGGTAATAACGATTATACCTTTTTCTTTGGTTTTCTTCTACACAGAATGTCCTGCTTTTCTTTCTGTGAAATTCACTTAATCGAATTAATCCTATTAATGAATAGTTACTTATATTAGTCTAAAATTTAATTATTTTTTTTTTAATTCATCAGCTAGAGGAGAAGATCATTTGTTAACTTTAGAAGCTTTGCTTATCCGAGAGTTGAAGCCTGCAATAAATACGAAGGATGAATGGAGGTCGCGAGAACGTAAGATGAAGTTGAAACCATCAGTTAGAGGAGAAGGTCATTTGTTAACTTTAGAAGCTTTGCTTATCCAGGAGTTGAAGCCTGCAATAAATACGAAGGATGAATGGAGGTCGCGAGAACTTAAGATTAAGTTGTAGTCAAGTTCTTGACACCTAATCATCATTTGTTTCTATGGCAGATGCAGTAGAATTAGCTGTTAGTTGTTAGTCTCTGTACACTGTCTTTTGTCAAATTTGAATTTCCTGAGTGTTTTGCGGGGTTTTTTTAGATTATCTGACGATGACTGCAAACTCTAAAAATTTTGTGAACAACAAGTGTTGATTCCTTCTCTGTTCATAAATAATTCTCATTTGGGTTATTTTAAACAACAATAGGATTCTTTATTAACATAATCAAAATTTAGTTTAAAAAAGACAGATGTTAAAGTGTTTCAAGTAAGTGTGAAGAAAAAAGGAGGAAAGAATGGCGGTGAGCTTGATGTTTTTATCAAAATTGACTTATTATTACTTCTCATTTTCTGATGTTAAATGTTTTCTCTTCGCTTTCTGCAGTTTTGGAAATGATTTAGCTTTCATAGTTCGCAAAGTATAAATGACAGTGTTTAGAATTATTTTTAATAAATTTTTTTCAATTCCTTAATTTTTATTTTGTGTATGCTTAGAGTGGAAGGATGATTGTGTGACGTTTCCCTCCTCGACTGCGATATGTACCTTTTCTTCCGTACAAAGATGTGCGCGTGCGCTGGGATTTTTTCCCATTGAAGGTTATAACGACATATGAGCGTAGTCCAACGTCCAAAAGGTAACATATATCATCTATCAATATGTATATAAATAAATATATATGTATGTATTTATATATNTTCTTCCGTACAAAGATGTGCGCGTGCGCTGGGATTTTTTCCCATTGAAGGTTATAACGACATATGAGCGTAGTCCAACGTCCAAAAGGTAACATATATCATCTATCAATATGTATATAAATAAATATATATGTATGTATTTATATATAAATGTATATATATTTACTCAATCTGCAGACAGTACTGTTTCGCCCTTTGTGGGCTCATCAGTGCAGCACAGAGCTTCTGAGACATAACTCTCTGGCCATGTTGCCGGAGCAAACACAACTTAAAGAGTTATTGTGGGATCCTGTCAGAGTGCTCAAACCACGCATGCCCAGTAAGCATTGCATTACGCTAACAACAGGTTCCCAAATCTCAGATAGAGTGCTCAACCAAACTTTCGTAAGGGAGCGTAATACTCAATCTGCAGACAGTATATATATATATATATATATACATGTAGTTTACTGTTTGGCTGCTGCAAGAACAAGATTTGTTTTGTAGTTCTTACGGTGTTAATGGTTTAAAACAACGTTTATGGTGTTAACCAATGATTCTGAGCAATGGATTTATAATACAAATACAAAATAAAAGATCCTCCATTGCATCAAGGCTTTTTAAACTCTCTTTAGCGGCCAAGACAGCAACAAAAACTGAAAAATAAATGCAATGTTTTTATTTCAGAAACGATTATAATTTGACACTTTTATACCATTTAGATAAATGAATTAAAATGAAGACGCAAAATTTAATACCAGGGTATTTTACAACCCTTAAGGATAATAAACCAGTTGTTCGAGATAGTACCACTCAAAGGGTTGATTTATCAGAGCCTGAAACACATAAAACAGTAGACGAAAAAACTGTGACTATAGCAAAGCCAACTTTTAATGAATGAATACCACCAACATCTAGCTTAATAATAGAATTCTAGATTCATCCTGACAGTATATATAAATTAAAATAACTTTGGCTGGAAAGCAAAATAAGAGCTTAATAAATGAGATTATGTTCGATCAAATTCGAGAAATGTATTTCGGGAAACATTCCTATCCATGTTTATTACCTATGAATAACAACAACAAACGTCAAATCAAAAACAAAAAAGGAATATAGAATTGCAAATGCAGTGTGGAAGAATTTCGCGACTGAGGGACTCATCTGCTTCTTAGTAGTGAGTTCCCTACTCTGCCACTTCTGCTTTGCGTTGATAACAGGGCACAGCTCATCTTGTCAAAGTGCCTCCGGCGTTTTAAGGAATCGGCTCCACCTCGAAGATTGTGCCAGGATTTCTACATCATTAACGACTACTTCTTTATGTACACCACAGTTACGTAGATGTTATCCCATAGGTTGGGAAGGTTTAAGGTGCTGTCGGAAACGATTAAGTAAATATTGGTTGATTTGGCCAATATATCAAGCATATCATCGCGGACAGATAATTTTGTACACAAGATTCCCTCAAATCTTCTTCTCAAGGCTCGTTTTCAAAGATGGAAAACAGTTTTTAACTTACTTAACGTCAAAATTGGGGTACAACGTGCAATAGAATTCCTTAGGGCTCTGCAATAGTCCTTTATCACATTTTCCCGGCAATATAAGAAAATTAATTTCTTAGATACTGCTGCTGTGTCACCTTGCTCTCCTTCTTTTGCCTCTTCCTCTGTCATTCTGTCTCCGTGTACTTCTCTTCTCTCAAAAATACCATTTTAGCGTTTCTTTAATGATAGGATCGTATAACTTGGGTGGATATTGATTCTTTTCAAGTATGGATTTTGCTTTTGTTGAACTATCGTAAAAATGGTACCACGTACTACATGCTCTGTAAATACGATGATAGGACCCGAAACAGTCGACCTTCTATACTTTTTCGGAGCTAGAGCTAGATAGCTCATAACCAGTCCAGTGTCAGTGGGCTTGTTATACCTTGTCAACGACAGCTTTTTCTCTTTCCTGATAATCATCATGTCCAAGAAGGGAAGACATCTATCGCTTTCTCGCTCTGTCGTAAATGTCAGTGACGTATGTAACTGATTGATTTTCAATAACACCTGTTCTATATCACTCCCTTTGATCGTTCAAAATAAATTATCCATATAACGAGAAAACAGCTAAGCATCCGCAGCGATGTCGGAGTCACGTTTGCTTAGTCATTTGCAAGTAATAGGGCAGGCGGGCTTCTCATCGCCAGTGCATCAATCTGTCTGTTGTATCCCTCATGGGTCAACATTAAAACATTGATGGTACAAAGTTTCAACAGCCCCACAAAAGTCTCTTTGTTAACTGGGAGCATCTCATACTTTCCACGATACAACATCTCTGCACAGTCTTTGATTGCCTCTTGGAGTGGTACATTTGTGTATAGCGATGAAACATCAAAAGTGACAATCTCCTCATTTTCATCAAATTTTACTTCCTTTAGAGGGTCTGATATAGACTTAGTAAACGAGTTAATGCCACATCCTGGAACAACTACTAACCACTTTGTGGTTTCCAAGACAATGTTGTGATATGTCGAACCTGGGATTGACAAAACTTGGTGAGTTGGTACGGTTTGTTTCTAAACCTTTGTTAATCCATACAGCCTTGCAGGATGACTACCCGTGGGTCTAAGTTACTCCAGTAGTTCATCTTTACTCTTTCCTTCTTCATTCAATTTCTTTAGCTCATCAACAATTCCCTCATTTTCCTTAATTACCGGATTTTTCGCATTCTTCCTTGTATTCACAACTTTTTTTTTTAATTTGGGGCAGTTTTAAGATTGATGAAAGCTTTTCTTCCTATGTCTTACGTTTCATCACACATATACCTACGCCTTTATCAAATGGTACAGCAAGAAGGTCTTTGTCCTTAGATATCGCTTATTCATCCGAATATTTCTGGATATCTTCTGTTTACTGATGGTAAAAATGTCTCAGGTATATTATACTTGATTGAGTATCGCCCTCATATCGAATGTCTCTTTCCCCCTTTGCACGTCTGTATGTGCTTTACTCAACTCATTGTGTAGAAGTCGTTTCTGTAACGCATATACAGAGTTATCACCAAAAAACAATCACTCTGAGGCACTCGGAATCTGAGGAAACAAGGAATAACATCTGATTTTTATGCAGCTGTCGAGAAACTTAATTCAAAGAGATTTGCTCCAAACTTTCTTCAATGTCGATTGGCAGTGCAAATAAGTTTTCCAGCAACCATTTCGAGTCAGTTTAATTGGCAACAAGCGAAGTAGAAGAATCATTAATGCCACGTAGTACATCAAGAGTTCAATATATGACATTATGTTCTATCAAATTCAATAAATATATGACATTATGTTCTATCTAATTATAGAAAGTTCCCTACTGTTGGGGAAATCACTATTAAGTTGTAGCTGAGTCTTTCAGTCACGAAATTCTTCTGCATTGCATTTGCAGTTGCCCATTCGTTTTTTGTTATTGATTTTTTATTGAATTTCTGTTGTTCATAGGCAATAAACATTATGAAAACAAGATGGACTGATGATAGGAATGTTTCCCGAAATAAATTTCTCGAATTCCATAGAACATAAAGCCATATACTGAACTCTTGAAAGCAAAATAGGTCATGCAATTATTAGTGGTATTTTTGAATTCCCGTGGTTATACTACAGTCCTGAAAAAGATTATTGTATATGGTTTTCATGCTCCACTCATAACATAAAGAATAATATGTTAAGCTGCACAAATCAAGAACCGGCTTTCACATCAACAGGTTTTCAAAGTAGAAGAAGGTCACTGAGTAGTTTAAGAAGCATCAAGATTCTGAGTGTTACAAAGTAGCACTTTAATTCCATACCTTAGTCATGTCATGTAAAAATATTCTTGATATGACAAATATTAATGCTCTTAATAAAAGCAAACAACGGAGAAAGTATTTGATACAAAATTACAGAATGTTTATAATATTTAGCGAGACAAGGGATTCTCTTACAAAGAAACGATGGTACTGACATTTTTACTCAACTTTTGTTACTTTGGGGTGTAGTTGATAAAAGTGTAAGTTAAGGGCTTGCTCCACCTACTAATTGGAAATTCCAAAAATACATGCAAGATTAATTTTAACGGGAATTACTAGAAATTATGGCAACGCAAGTGCTAAATATCAAGTTATGGGAAATAAAAGAAAGCCCGTTTATTGCATCGATAGCTGATGAATAATACACTGGCATATGGGTGCCCAAGAAGGCAACCTTCACATAGTGACGCCTGGATACTGATTAGCTAGATTATCCTGACTGGTTGGTAACGAATAGCCTTCGTTTCAAGCTGTTCTTCCGTACCATGGAAGAAATCAATCTCATCGTTCATGTGATTTCGAATCTGGTTCGTCGTCGATTTGGAGAATTTTTTGGAAGTTGTGCCGCCCCTGGTGGTAAGTGAAGGTTTATTGTTTCTGGTTTCTTTCCAAACCAATCTGCCTTGCTTGTGGGTTGCTGATGCTTTTCAGTGCCGTCCTTGCTAGTGTGTATAGGTGGAAGCCCAGGAGAACTCCTGGGTTCCACCTACTCACTTGGTCACAGATACATACTGGGGGGAGGAGGCGTTGCTGTGGGCTAAAGATATTTACTTGTTTGGCGCTGAGGGGAGGTTTGTTTTTCGTTTCATGAGACTGGATCGAGCTCGCCGGGGTGGTCTTCCAATCTTCCTCCAACAGCTTACACGACAACAACAACACTGACATATCTTAAACAGAACAGTACCAAGGATTTTTATGAAATATAAAACATAAAAAGCGATACGATTAATAATGCAATCTGCTGTTTTTATCATTGCCTAGGGGGCAAATATATGACGGGACAGGCAACATGATGGAGTCAAGTCAGGAGTTGCCACTAAAGTAAAACCCATTGAACCAAATCCAGTGGAAACACATTGCCATGCTAACCCTTGAAGTTTAGCGGTTAAAGAAATTACTTCAAAGTCCATTTCAATGTCTATCAACGTCCTCTGAAAGATATATTATAAATACTCTACCATTGTTGTATTGAAGGATGGATTTCAACATTCTGCTTATAATATTCACGCTGGAATTAAAAATGTTATCACTCATTTCTTGAGCGATTGAACCGAGTATGAAGAAGGCATACAAGTCCTGAAAGACCGCTATGACAAAGACGTTGACCTTGATGCTTTTTTAATTGAGCTAAACTTGCCAAAGCTGCTGATGAAATGCCATGTTGTTTAAAAAATATTAGTTTTCATTATTATAATTTATGATACATTTCATTAGAAAATAATTTTAAATACTAATATATTACACTGTTTGGCATTTTTCATCAAAATGATACAATGCAATTGGCACATGTTTCATGGCAAATGTATTCACTCTGATTCAAAAACTGAAGTCCATTTTGTTGGCTTGCCCGCTAGAAATAATGACTATGAAAGGTAAACCATGCAGGTATTTCTATTTTACTGTGAAATGCATGGACATAATAATGCAAGTAAAATGATTTTTAATATTGAACTAACTACAAATCAGGTTAAAAGAATTTTAAGAAAACTAAAATGAAATTATTATCTATTATAGAATCCCTACAAAGACTTTCAGGATTATCAGTATGTCTTTAAATTTTCCCGTTTTCATTGATTCAATGTTAGAAGAAAAAAAGGACTCGTGAGCTGTATTTGTTGATGTTGTACCCAATTACCCCTGGTAATCAAGTTGATCTTCACTTTTACCGAAGAATTTAATCTTATCCATAAAGAGAAGGTAACTCAAAGCAAATTATATATTTCCCCACTCATAACACCAGGTAATCATTGTAAGAAGAAGTAAAAGACGTATCAGTCTGATAATAAATGATAAGGAAGAAAGATTATCTCTTTGAAAATTTCCTTTCTTTACATCTACCTCCCATAATGCCTCTCCATTAAAAGTAAGAAAGGGATTCCACTGTCTTTCTAGAAACTGTTAAACATGCCAAGTTACGTCAAATAGTTCCAGGAATTCTATTATCCAGCTATAGGGAATAAAGTCATAAGCCTTATTATAATCGATCCAGGGCCAACCTAGCTTCATATGCCCATCACTGCAATATTTTTGGAGAGTTTCGTTAATCAATCACTGTTCTTTGGTGGTACAACTGCGCTTTTTTCACCCTTTCTATTCCTCAGAAATAATACTTTCGCTATCTTTGTATATGTAAATATCTTCAAGTATACTTCTTGTCAACAACTTTCAAATTAAGGGTAAGCAGGAAATAGGACGAATGTTTAAGAGAGCTTGGAGGGTCTTTTTGGCACAACAGTCCTTCATTATATCGTTCAGATAGGAATTTCAGTCACACTAAAATATTAGACATTTGCTAGGCTACTGTTTCATGCACTTTATTGATTTTTCTTTATGTTATAGCAATGCGCTCCGTTCCTACATTGGTGCTTTCCAGTTCTGAATTGTTCCTTAAGTTTATTTTTATAGATCATCATCTAGTCTTATTCGTGTTTCATTTAAGTTTCCTACTTCATGTTATTAAGCCGCTCAGCCTGTTTGTTTTAATTCTTTTAACTATTCATATGCTGTTCCATGTTTTTGGACTTTCTTCTAGATAAGTAATTTAACCTCGTCGTCCTTCTCTTAATTCAGTTCATTATAAACCTTTATTTATCAACAAAGTACAATCTGTTGATCCTGTAATGATCTTTTCTTTGTTCATACCGGGCTCTTTTGGCACTGTTAGCAAATATTTTCTGTTTTCCTCTTCAGTCATGGTTGTTAATTCTTTCCTTTTGACTCTATACTTTGTTACCAGGAGCTTAACTTTTTCCTTGCTTTCTAAACATATTTGTCATTTCCATTCTCTTTCTAAAATACTTGGTTTCGAAGTCTTTTAATATAATTTTCTATTCGCCTCATGGACCATGTTTCCCCGTATTTTACGCTTAAAATTTTTTTAGCCCCGTTAGATCAGTAAGCATAAAGCTCACTCGTCGTCGGTAGGTGTCTTGTCAGATTCTGACATTGGCTGTCACTTTATGGTATCTATCCCGAAGGTCCGTTAGGTGAATTAGCTCAACAGGTCTTAAGTTCACCCTGTTTGCCAGTAGCCTGGTGTAGAGCAGCCATTGTCGTTCCCTCGCCTTGGTACCTTCAATTCTACCAGTGATGGCCTGATATTCTAGCCCTTTCTTTCTCATGACATGTCAAAAAAACCTAAATTGTCGAGCGTGCATAGATTTTATTAATTTTAAGCTCGTCTTGGCTTTTCGTAAGACCTCTTCATTGCTAATTTTTTTTTTATCCGTGGTATTCTTAGAATATGTCTCAGAAACCACAGTTTTGTAGCCACTAATCTTTTTTCCATTGCTTTGCTGATCATCCCAATTTCACAGCCATAGAGAACTGTGCTCCAGACATAGTATTCCAGAGTTCTGATTTTTGTTCGCATATTGATGACTTTAGAGGTTAGGACGTTTGCCATTGATTTGAAGGCTGTTTTAGCAATCCCGATTCTTCTGATAATTTCTTTATCTGATTCACCGTTGGATGTTATCAAGCTACCAAGATAGATGAAGTCATCTACTTGTTTTAGGATCTTTCCATCCACCATTATTTAGCATTTTGGAATTTCTTTTTTCTTGGAGATTACTTGGGTGGAAAATGTCTCTTGATTGATTTCCAGACCAACTATTTTACTCTCTTTTGTAACTATATCCATTATCTTCTGGAGTTGAGCTTCAGTCTCAGCAATGACGGCAGTGTCATCTGCCTATCTTAAATTATTTATACTGGCTTCTCCTATTTTAATACCTTCCATGTGTGCACTGTTATTCATTATAGACTCAGTGTACAATGAGAAAAGTTCCGGGGATAGTCCACAGCCTTGTCTAACACTCTCACTTTTGACCCAGTCACTTGCATGATTCCCAATTTTTATGTATGCTTCTTGTTCCCAGTACAGATTTTTTATTAGTTCTAGGTCTTTGCCATAGATATCTAACTCTCCCAATATTTTAAACAGATGTTTATGTTGGACTTTATAAAAGCTTTAACATAATCAATATAGCATATGCAAATATCTTTTTGCATCTCAATGTATCTCTCACTAATCATTCAGAGCATAAAAATGGCATTCTTGGTTCCTTTGTCTTCTACAAAATTGCTCTTCTGATATTACTTTTTTTGTCCGTCCCCTCATTCATAGCAGGATTTGTAAGATTAACTTGGTTACGTGGCTCATGAGGCTTATGGTACGATGTAGTTCACATTTTGCGGTTCCTGGTCTTCGGGGTAAGGCAATAAATGTTGATCTTCTCATGTCTGGTGGAAAATGTCCTTCATCATAAATTTTGTTTGCAATGGTTGTTATCCATTCAATTCCAAGATCGTCCTTAGCTTGTTTTAGTTCGATGGCTACTTCATATGGTCTTGTCGCTTTGTTTTTAGGCATAGTCTTAATTGCTTTTTCTATTTCTTCTTTTGTAAACGGTAAATTTTTCTTTTCCCTCCTGATCTTTATTGTGCCCTCTCTGTTGTCCTCAATCAATTTTTTTCTATATTCTTTCTATCTTTCACACATTTTTTCTTTTTCCACAATAATATTACCATCTTTAGATTCTTCACATTGAAGCCGTTGAACAAATAAAGGAAACAACAAATCTATTTTGTTGTTTCCTTTATTTTTTTATGCATTAGGCGTGGAGTTTTCTTTTTAAGACCTTCTATTACTGCACATTGTTCATTTTAAATGTTTTTCTTTAGCTTTCTGGCATGCTTTCTTGATTTCCTTATCTATTTTGCTGTATTCTATTTTATTATTTTTCACTCTTCTGCGTTTTTCCATTAGTTTAAGAATTTCATTAGTTTTCCAAGGTTTGTGATTGTTCCTAGGCTTTGGTCGAATAACCTTCTTTGCTACCGCTTTTAGTGATTCCTGGAGTTGTTGAAAGTTTTTATTTGCATCTTGCTTGTTATCTGGGTGCCCTAGTGTTTCTACAACTAGTTCTTTGAAAGCCTCTGTTGTATGCTGCTCTTGAAGTACCTTGAAATCCAGTTTAGCCTCTAATTTTTGTTGTTTTGTTTCCTGAAGCATTATTTTGATATCACAAACTAGTAAGGCATGATCACTCTTGCAGTTAGCACCAGGGAAAATTCTTATATTTTTGATGCAATTCCTAAATTGTGATTTTATAGTTAGGTAATCAATTTTGTTTGGCCATCTGGGCTCTTCCATGTCCACAAGTACCTTGGGTGTTTTGTAAACCATGTATTCAAAATGATTTGGTCGTTTTGCTCACACCATTCAATGAGTTGTGCACCTCATTTATTTCTAGTTCCAATGCTTTTCCAAACAACTATATTTGCATGTCTTTCTATCCCTACCTTAGCATTGAAGTCACCCTTAATCATGCAAATCTTATGTCACTTACATGTTTTAAGCAGTCGTCAATCTTGTTGTAGAAGTCTTCTAATTCTTCTTCAGAGCTGCTGCTAGTTGGTGCATGTACTTAAATTAAATTGATATTAAATGGTTTTGCTTTTAATTTGATAATCATAACTCTGTCTGAAGTTGACCAAAATCCTATCACTGAGTTTTGTGCTTGTTTATTTTAAAAAATACCAGCACCTCTTTCATGAGAAGTGCTACCTGAGTAGTACATCATGTAACCATCCGTTTTGAAACATCCTGCTGCAGTCCATCTTATCTCACACATGCCAAAGATGTCAATATTCAATCGTGCCATTTCCAATTTTGCATTATTCAGCTTTCCTTTTTGATAGAGGTATCTTACATTCCATGTGCTAATTTTTATATTTTTTCTTTAATTCTACACAGTAGCATGATGACGGCCCTGACCTCCCTGTGTATTCAAAGCATCATTACCGAGCGCATAAATTGGTAGTTTTACCATGTTCCTGTTAACGCTGTTGAGTTGAATATCTTTTGAGATTGTTATCATTGTGATTCACTGTAAGAAGATTACTGCAGTAAGGCCCCCAACTCTTTTCTGCAACGCAGTACAGGAGCCAAAATCAGGGTCATTGACCTGCCTTCCGTTATCCTGTAGCCACCGTTGACCATTGGTTCGGCTCTTCCGCCAACTACAGGTACTAGTGCCCCTGCTACCCAACACTAGGACTAGGCTTATTTAAAGGTGGCCATCCTCGCCTTGTCGCAGGTCCGTCATTGGGTTGTGACAGTTTTATGAGAGCCATCAGTGTCACCTGTTGGTTCCTCTCCCCTGCGTAGACCTACCGCTGTTGGTCTGCGACTGCTTATTTGGCTGAGCCCTGTTCGCCTAACCTCCATATCTGAAGGCCATTCCACGGCACCTATGAACATGCCCCTTACCGTACAGCTCAGGTTCCTAAGATATTGGGGATGGGGATAAAGTTAGTAGTTATGTACACTTTACTACACCATAATGCTAAGTAGAAATAGGAACCACAATGTGATATGTGATATTAGGTATGCAAAGTAATATCTAGTTGGAGAGCAATTCTTGTAGGCGCCGGCAAGCCCACAAGCCAATCCTTGTGGGCGTGTCGGGGTTATACGTCATTTATAGAAAAAAATTTCCGACCGCCAAATTGCATATGCTTCACGCATATTAAACACAGCTGGAAAGAGTAATGCATTAGTTAGGAATGGAAGTCTCGCTATTATTTTAGGTTTACAAATATGTAATATTTATCAATATTGTTATCATTAACTCGCATATTTGCTCCCAAAACAGAAATTTCAGCATTAGCGGAGGCTTGGATGCAAAGCTGGGTATTTTTGGTAGAAGCATCTGATCATGAGAGAGTCTATAGGACTTCCAGTAACAATGCTAATGCTGATGTGCTTGATTGGCTACCTGTCACAGTTTCTGATACTCTCGATTGTGATGAAAATGCCATTAACTAAATAGTTCTCCGAGATCGTGACTAGCCTCGTGTGTCAGACGTTTTCACTCATTTTTAAATCTGGGAGTTGAAATGATACAAAATTGAATCCTTGTCAAGATTGGACTAAATAAAGAGAAAGAGAGAGAAAGAGAGAGAGAGAGAGAGAGAGAGAGAGAGAGAGACACACACACACACACACACACACACACACACACACACGAGGTATAGTTATAAATCCTTCAACTTCGACTGAACGCAGTGGAGTTACACATCTTACAACTTCAAACCGAAGAAGGCAGCTCTTAAAGCTTTAGTGCAATACTTTTTATTTTCATGTGGATGTACATATATGTTTTTATCAACAATTAATTCTTACATATTAACAACAAATTAAATGCAAAGCTAACTGATTTAAAAATTCCTTTCCAACCAACATAGCGCAATGCACACGGCGGACATGTAATTTGGTACACGACATGGCTCCTGACTCCACTCTGCACTTAAGTGATGGTAGCATTGTCTTCAGCTTCCGCAGTGTCAACACTTTGTTGACTCTGTGGAAGCTGAAGACAGTGACTCCTCGACAACGATTTCTGCTCATGGCCACTACCACAGTGCAATATGTTTGTGTGACAGCTACAATTGGGCCAAATTTTAGCCTCTTCAGAATCTTTGATTTGTAAATGGCCTGTTCTGTGTGTAGTAGATCGCATTAAAGTAATTAATCAGGAGTTACTTAGTTTTGATGTGTTTGTTCCAACAATCAATCAACGAGTTCTATACCAAAGTCAAAGTGCCTCCAACTGTTCTTCATTTTCTACGATATGACAAGGGCATGTTCTGTGTTTTGTAAATTATTTAATGTATTTAATAAGTATTTAGTTAGTTGTGCTGTGTTGTGCCACCAATCGACGACTTTGCTACTAAAGAAAAAATTGACTCCAGCTATTCTTCAAATTCTTCGATTTGACAAGGCCATGTGTTGTGTTCAGTAAATGTTTATGGTATCTTTTCTGTGTTAACCATGTTTGAAGAAGCATTTTTACCTCACAGTTGGAGAAAGTTTTAGTTATTCAGAAATATTTTGGTGGAAATAGAAAAGTTTGGATATTTAACAAGTTAATATTGCAAGAATGTTTCCGTACAGTTTGCTAATAGAAAAGAAAACGAAATTCAAGAAACCTATGAATTAATGTTTATTTTAAAGACAAAGACAGAATTCAATAGCAAAAGAAACGACGCCATTAATATGAGGAAATTCATTAAAGCCAACATTGGCCGTCTCAAGATGATTTTAAAAAACCCCGTTAATGTGCTGGATGGATGTTGAATTGGTAGTACAGAAATTGTAAAGAAGTGGAACGCAGGCCTACAGGGGACGTCGCCACTATAAAAAAGGGCAACGCGCCATGTGCCTACCTCAAGGTGGTTTGGAAATGGTACAGTTCTTATTTTGCCTTCACTTATTTTTCTTTTTAGGCATTGCCATAGCGTATGGCTTTTCTCTTCTTTACTTAATCTTTTCAAAGCGATGCAAAAGCAGCAAAGCTCATTCACTTTTCATTCTCCCTTCCATTTTTATCTCTGCGTTCAAGAGAGCTTTGGCTTTTTTACTTCAGCATTACCTTTGGTGTTGAATTTTTAAACAATTCGTCGCTCTACCAATTCTAGCAAGAAAAGTTTCACAAACCTGGTGTTAGAGACAGTCTAGTTTGGTGATGTATAGTTGTCTAGTGCATAAGGAAGACGAACTGTGCTATGATTACATTGTAAAGCACTTTGAGAGAGATCTATCGGTAATATTTCCTATGCATTTTTTACTTGCTAAGTGCATGAAATGTATTTAAAAGAAAGAGCTCAACTTCCCTTTTAGCTTTACTTTCAGTGCACCAACTAGATTTACCTTCTGATACCTTCCCAGTTTACGCTATTGATAAAGAAATTCCTCTTGTAGTTTGTCCAGTTTCCAAGTAAAAATGAAGACAGCCTAGCTGTTGTAGTGCTAAAATTATACTCAGAACCTAATAGGTTCATTGTTAATGTCTTATCGGACCAAAAATATCTATTGGAACGTATTTACTTTTTTTCAAAATAATAACAAGTAATTTAAATAAGAGAGGTAATTTAAAAATACATTTGATTTATGAAGAAAGAGGGCCAAATACACAGAGGAACAGTTGCTGGGGGAATAGGCAAAATCCAATTTTTTCTCTTTCCACTTATAGGTAATAAGAGGTATTGATAATGTCAAAGAGAAGCAGCGCGTGATAATTTTTGTTATTGAGGCATGCAATAATTATGACATGATAGAACGTGTAACAAAGAGATGGAGCTTACCACACGATGTAAAACAATTAGAAATGTCTTTAAGCAAAAACAGAATCAATTATTAGAGCAATCACAAGATAATCAAGCAAAATTAATTGAAGCCACTAATACTTATAATAAATTTTAAGCTACAACCTACAATAGCAAACTCAAAATTGAGTCACGACCCATTATTAGAAAATGATGATGATAATGTAGTAGATGAATTTTCATTCAGTGATGAGGATATGAAGATTAAAAAAAAAGACAAAGCTTATAGATCTTTGATTTATTACAAATTCTCTGTATGGTAAAAGACGATAAAAGCCACAAATGAAAAAGCTTTGGCAGAAAAGCAAAAAGTACTAATCAAAGAGTTATTGCTGTAAAAACTGAGAAGAATGAAACAAAGTATATAGACGTTAGAGGATTGATAGGAGTGTTAAATCTCTTCCTAGTTCAAAATGTACTAGTAAAGGTATACGTAGATACAGACAACCCAAACGACATGCTTATAATATACAAAATGTAACTACACTAACCTGTTAATTAATTAATCAAGACTGACAAACGATATGATTAACAACTGTTTAGGAAGTCTTTCATCTTCCATTCTGACAAGGTGTGCGCTCCAGCGTATCTGATTCTGGATGATACACATCTCAATGCTGGCGCTGTTGGATCGTTCAAGGACTGCAGTATCAGGTGTGAAAGCATTCCAACTGATGTTAAGGATTTTCTAGAGACAATTTTGATTAAACCTTTCCAAAAGCTTACGATGTCGCCTATACGTAGTGCATGTTCCCGAGCCATATAACAAAGAAATAAGCACACATGCTTTATAAACACTAATTTTTGATTTTGATGTAATTATCCGATCCGACCATACCCGTTTTTCCAACTTACTAAAACCAAAACTGGCCCTGGCTATTCTGATTAATTGATGATTAATTTCACCATTCAGAGTGCAATCCCTGCTCTGTGTACTACCAACTACACAACTATCAGTAACCTTTAACCTCTTCCCATAAACTAGAATATGTGGTTCAGCATATGGGACTCCAACTGGAGGTGAAAACATAACGTACGTCTTCTTGAGACTGATAGTGAGGCCAAAAGCTTTGCAAGCAATCGAGAGTTTGTTCATAATCAGCTGCATTTCTTCTTCTGAATGTGCAACAAGATCAGAATCATTGCATAAAAATGCTCAAGAACAAGCTTCTGAAAAGTTATCAAGCTCTGTTTGAGACGCTGAATGTTGAAAAGAGTGCCTGATGTTTGAAACCGTATGCCTACCCGTACATCACAATCCTTAAAAGCATGAAAAAGCATCACAGCAAAATAGATTAAGAAAAGAGTAGGAGCCAGTATGTCACCCTGTTTTAAACTATTCTCAACTGATATTGGTTCTTCAAGTGGACAACTGAAGCTTATTCGGGCCTTCATCTTATGGTGTAACTGTTTCACTATCTCTACAAAACTCGCAGAACATCCAAGTTTCATAAGCATCTTACAGATTGCACTACTATTGATGGTATCTAAAGCTTTTGTCAGATCAAAAAAGACTTTGATGTAAAGGTACCTACTGCTCTATTCAAGTCTCCCTACGTTGGGAAGCAGTAAAGATCATATCCATTGTCCCACGTCCTGCTTGCAAACCACATTGAGTCTCTGAAGTGATAGGACATATCCAAATCATCAACTAATTTTTACAGAATCTTTGAAAGAACATTTCCCACCGCTTCAAGTAGGCTATTACCTCTATAGTCACCACATTGAGACTTCAATCCCGTCCCTTTAAAAATAGAGAGCATTATCGCGTCCAGCCAATCTTGAGGAAGAGTCTTGCCTTGTAATTCAGCAAGAATGAGGATATGAATCGCATTAGTAAGGTTAACTTCTCCAAACAGCAATAATTAGATATATATCCCGTCCAACCCTGGTGCTTTCCCAGTGTTAACTTCTTTTATGGAGTTTTTTGTCCTATCTATGCTGGGATATGTCATTATCTCCCCAATGATGTCCTTTTGAGGTAGACCATCAATATCTAATTCATTTAGTTCAGATGTATTATCAAAAAGATCAGTAAAATATTCTGTCCAAAGTGTCATATTACTTTCAGCATCTTTGAGCAGCATTGAACCATCTTTAGATCTCATAGGCACCATTCTTGGAGGTTGTGGTCCAAACACTTACCTAATATTACTGTAAACAGCTTTTAAATCTTTAAAGTCATATCCTCTGAATGTCGTCTGCCACTCCGGAACACCATCTGTTCTTTATGTGTCGAATCTCATGCTGCACGTTCGATTTTGCTTCCTTGAAAGCCCTTTCTACACATGCTCTAGTTGAACCCGAAGTACACAGAAGTTTCTCATGAAGCCTGGTTTTTTTCATCCAGGAGACTGGTAATTACAACATCATTCTCATCAAACCAGTCTCCATGTTTGGCCTTTCTAAGGCCAAGTACATCAGCACCTATGGTGTACACTTGTGATTTGAACTGCTCCGAAGTTCCATCAAATGTGATATAAAAATTTGTTTCTGAGAGTTTCACATACTTCATCATTTTGTAACTTAGAAACATCAATGTGTTTAGGCACTTTTAATCCAGTTGCTCTGCCCTTCTTCCTGATACGCATCTTAATTTTAACGCGAACACGTTTATGGTCAGTACCATAATCTGCACCCCGCGTAACTCTTACTGCACACATGTCTTGAAGGTCACGATTTCGTGTGATGATGTAGTGTAGTATATACCTATGTTTCGATCTTGGATGTATCCATGTTACCTTGTGGAAAAGCTTTTGTTGATAGAAGATGTTATATACTGCTTGCTTAAATTCTGTGCACTGCTGGAGAAAAAGAGTCATTATCATTTGTCTTACCAAGACCATATTTTCCTAAAACATCCCAGGTATTATGATCACTTTCAGCCATTTGCATTAAAGTCACCGAGGATCAGCAATTTATCGGTATTCCTGTGATACAACTCCTCAAATCTTAAAAAAACCGCAATAATGATATCCTGGCTACTGTCCAGTGTAGGAACATACACGGAAATAGCAGAAATGTATCGTCCACAACTTAATGGTAGCCTCAGACACATGATTCGATCACTAACTCGATAAGGTTGCTCCAACTTGGTTGTGATCTGTGTCCATGAAGCTAAGCCTACTCCTCCATCCTTTTTCATTTCTTCAAGCTTGCCTTTCCTTAAAAAAGTGTATCCAGCATCTCTTTCAGTAAGTTGATCTTCTTCACTTAACCAAGTCTCAGATAAAGCAGCAATGTCCACATCGTACCTAGCCAGTTCTTTGGCGACAACAGCTGTTCTTCGTTCTGGATGAGCAGACCTTTTGCAATCAAGAAGTGTTCTTACATTCCAAGCAGCAATATTCAATTTACTTCTCTTTTTGCAGGCATACACACATATATACATACATACATACATACATGCATACATACGTAAATAAATAAATGGTTATTCTTCCATCTTCACAAATGATACCAGTCTATGACTTGACTATTGTCTGTAATATTTCTGTCTTTCCTTGTGTGACCTCGCAGGTGCCTTTGAAGATCAGCCTCTGATCTGCAACGCTTGAATCATAGGTAACAGATGTAAGAAGTAGCTTCTACTGGGTTGTTGGGGTCACTTTGTGGAATTTGGTGTCTGTGTACAGCCATGTGTCCTTTGAGAACTGGGGCTGATTTACATACATTTCCACACATCACACACGACAGATTATGTGGCCTTGGAGGGAGGCTAAAAAGTGGCCTTAATCTGACATGGGAATTCAAATAATTGACAAAGCTAGCTTTTGACAGAAGCATACAGTCATATTTGTCACACATCTTGCTCTTTGTGCATTTATCAAGGTTGTTTTACCAACCTTAGCGCAATCTACGCTTTATCCGTTCATGCTCTAGGCGATTATTTTCAAACATTGCAAAACATGTCTTCACGTGCCTGCTCCAAGTTGCTCATTCCAGGGCTAAACTTTCCCAGCTTTTTTAGTCTATTTTTAGTTTTTTTTAGATTTTCTTTGAGACAGTCTTTGTACTCTCTTTTGGATTTTTACTGTGGTTGCTTCCCCGACTGCACTTTCCCGTACAATCGTTGCTTTGGGAGTCTATCATCCCCCATACAAACCATATGGCATGCCCAGNATTTTTAGTTTTTTTTAGATTTTCTTTGAGACAGTCTTTGTACTCTCTTTTGGATTTTTACTGTGGTTGCTTCCCCGACTGCACTTTCCCGTACAATCGTTGCTTTGGGAGTCTATCATCCCCCATACAAACCATATGGCATGCCCAGAGCGTGTCTGCGATGATGACCATAGACTCAATACTCATGTATCCTGCTTTGAGAAGTTCTTCACTATCAGGTGCTTGGATTTGCCACTTGATACGGAGCACGCGTCTCAAACATTTCTGATCGAAGTATTCAAGTAATTTGAGATGTTTTCGATGTACAGTTCATGTTTCCCAAGAATACAAAAGAGTTGTCAAGACACAAGCCTTGTACATGCAGAACTTAGTTTTGAAGGTGATGCCGAGATCTGCGCAAACTCGTATTTCAAGCATTCCAAAGGCAACAGCTTTCTGAATCCTTTGGTGTACTTCTGCATCACGAGAACTATCTGTTGACAGGGTGCTACCAAGATGCACAAAGATGTCTACCACATCCAATGAACTGCCATAGGCACGGATATCTAGTACAATGTACAATTTACAAGGTGCAGCTAATTGTAAGATCACGTACAGTGCTCAAGGTGGAAAAACAATCCATGATGAGCTCATGATGAGCTGGATATCTTCAGCTGAACAATCAAAAAAGTCAACGTCATCAGCATACAGAAGTTTTCTGTTTAGTTTCTGAGAGACTTTGTTTGACATAACATTAAACCTTCTCAAATTGAAAACACTTCAAGTAGTTCTAAATTGCAAAGTAACACCTTTATCACAGTCAAAGAATGTATGTGAAAACATTACAGCAAAGAATATGAAGGGGAAATGTTGGTGCTGGAATGTCCTCCTGTTTTATACCGTTATTAATTGGAATCTTCTCAGACAGTTCTCCACTGACAAGAACAGGAGATTGCATGTCCTCATACAACTACTACAAGAGCGGTGGACACCCTACGTTGCCAAGTATTATCCACAAAGCAACATGTTTCACATTATCGAAGGACTTTGTAAAGGAAGACTTGATACAGCAGCATCAACTGCTCAAAGCATTTCTCTTGGAGTTGAAGTGCAGTAAATATCATGTCAATGCTGCCCATACCATGTCTAGAGCCACTCTGCTATTCACGAATAGTAGTCGGACAGATATCTTCCATTAGCTTTTTTAACACCAATCACCAGTCTTTTGAAATGCCAACAGCTTCTAGGAGTGTAGTATCCCGATATTGATAGGTTACATCTTTCTCTCCTTTCCCTTTATACAGAGACACTAAGGTGCCATTTATCCAATTCTTGGGTGCAATGATGCCATGCCAGGTCTTAGTAATAAGATTGAACACTGCATTGGTCACATTTTCACTTCCAGTTTTTTGAAGTTCAACTGGCAGACCATCTTGACCAGGTAACTTGTCGTATTAATTTGTTTGAGAGAAACTTTACTTTTTCACGACTTGGTAGTGGAACCATTCTAAACTTAATAGCATATTGTGAGAGATTCTGTATGCCATCCATATCCACTACTGAAGGACTATTAAACGAGTCAGCAAGCTGCTCATGCCAGCGCTGTAGAATCTTCTTCAGTTCTTTGATGGCTTCCCTGTTGTCTTTTGACTTTAGAGGAACCACGCAATATTTGGGAGGGCCAAACACTTCACGAAATATACCATAAAACAGTCTCATGTCCTTAGCGTCATATGCTCTTTACATTTCTGAGCAAAGATGTGACCATAATTTGTTCTTCATTCTTTTTAGGTCGCATTGCAAAGCTGCTTTGTGTTACTTGAAGACCATTTCTGTTTCAGGAGAAAGTAAGCTGGTATCTTTAAGAATCATTTCATACATCTTTCTCTAACTTCCCAGTAACTGCTCGATTTTGTGGTCATTGTCATCAAACCAGTCCTTATGCTTCTTTTTTCTCTAGCCAAGACCTTTTGCTCCCACTAGGTCTACTTGGTTCTTAAATTTCTCCCACCTTCGATCAAATTCAATGTTACCCAATTTGTCTTTCTATGTTTTGCATACATCCAGGTCTTTCAGTTTGGCAAAGTGGATGCACTTTGAAAATTTTACCTCATTTATACAAACTTCTTAAAGGATATACAGTTTAAACTTCCCTCGAACCTTTTGTAAGCAGTGTCACATTTCACTCTTCTCATCACACGTAGATTAAATATATCACAACGTTCACGCTTCCTGCTGATAATAAAGTCCATAATATGGCCATGTTTCGATCTTCGGTGAATTTACGTTGCCTTGTACGTACCATTTTGGCGAAAAAGTGTATTGCCTGTGAAAAAATTGAGCTCGGAACAGAAATGAAGTCGCTTCACGCCATTTAAATTCATTTCCCCAATGCCTTGACGATCAGAGACACCCCACGTTTTAAAATCACTAACGACTGAAGCATTGAAATCACCCTGAATAATAAGATTCTCATCAGCTGGAACAAAATTGACAGCATTACGCAGATAAATGCTTAAAAGGTCATAATAGCTTCTTCACTAGCTTGCATTGTTGGTGCATAAACTGAGAAGACTGTTGCAAATCTACAAGTGAGAGGAGTTCGAAGTTTTATTTTGCAATCAGAAATGGCGCAGGGGCACTCTACAGGTCCTAGTAAGGTTGTTCTGACTGCAAAACCTACACCACTATCACGACGTTAATCTTTTTTCTGTTTGCCAACGTAGAGGAGTGTGAAACCAGATGTTATTTCAGTGAGCTTATCTTCACCGAGAATACGTGTCTCCGACAGAACTTCAATATCAATGTTCAATCTTTCAAGTTCTTTAGTCATAAGAGCTGTTCTTCTTTCTGGTGGATTAGCTACTTTTTGGTCCAACACGTTCCTTACATTCCAACAGTTAACAATGAGTTTCACTCGATCTTTTGCAAATGTTTTAGGGTTTTCTCTATTTTTTGTCGCAACCTCTAAAATGAACTGCCGTTAGCCGCAGGCCGTTCACTCACAAGAACCTCCACCGGAGTATGCCGCTGTCACTGTAAGGCACAACAGCGATGTTAGGATACGATTTCTGTTGCCTATGTGCAGATTTGTAGCTGTAAGCTTCCAACTGGTTAGATCTGCACACGTCACTACTCGTCCAACTCCATAAGACTTCCAGTAAGTAGAATGACAACCTCAATACCAAGTCAGGTGACATCTATACATCAACGCATTTAAGTGACATGAGCTTTTACAACACCTATACCACTCTCTTGGACTCAGCAGATATATAGCAGACGACAGACAATAGCAAGATGGTGAACAAACTGCTTTGTCTACAGGTTTTAGAATCACGAAGCTTGTACTTGTACGGGCAACAACAAGGGAGGCAGGATGGTATTGACTACAAGAGTGCACACCTATAAGAGTTACTGTCTGAAATAGTTACATTACACTTTCTTTGCCTTTTATATCACAGGTTCATTTCTCCTAGAATGGCTACCTTCACCACAGTTTACGAGAGCTTATTCTACCCCCTATGCTATTAGACCTGTGATTGGGGCTTAGGTTGGTGGGGACCAGAGCATACTCCATACGCTGTTGTGTCACGCATGCCGCTGACAGGACCTAAGCTCCTCTGGAGCTTTCTTCTATGGTTACCTCACCCTTAGCCTTTAGTTAAAGAACTTACTCCATAAGACAGTGGAGATTAATATTTACGGCGGTGAACACTTTCCGACCACAATAGCTCCCTTGGCAAAGCGGTGCTCACAACGTTCACGTGGGGCTAATTTTACTGGGAGAAGCTCTGTATTTCGTCAAGATATTTATGTGCTTTTAACACATGTCCACACAAATGGTCTAACACCACATACATACATAAATGCATATATACACATGTATACATACATACATACATACATACATACATACTTGCAAAAATGACCACATACCTACATTCATACAAACATACATAGATGGAGTTTTNGGATTTGCCACTTGATACGGAGTACGCGTCTCAAACATTTCTGATGGAAGTATTCAAGTAATTTGAGATGTTTTCGATGTACAGTTCATGTTTCCCAAGAATACAAAAGAGTTGTCAAGACACAAGCCTTGTACATGCAGAACTTAGTTTTGAAGGTGATGCCGAGATCTGCGCAAACTCGTATTTCAAGCATTCCAAAGGCAACAGCTTTCTGAATCCTTTGGTGTACTTCTGCATCACGAGAATCATCTGTTGACAGCGTGCTACCAAGATGCACAAAGATGTCTACCACATCCAATGAACTGCCATAGGCACGGATATCTAGTACAATATACAATTTACAAGGTGCAGCTAATTGTAAGATCACGTACAGTGCTCAAGGTAGAAAAACAATCCATGGTGAGCTCATGATGAGCTGTATATCTTCAGCTGAACAATCAAAAAAGTCAACGTCATCAGCATACAGAAGTTTTCTGTTTAGTTTCTGAGAGACTTTGTTTGACATAACGTTAAACCTTCTCAAATTGAAAACACTTCAGGTAGTTCTAAATTGCAAAGTAACACCTTTATCACACTCAAAGAATGCATGTGAAGACATTACAGCAAAGAATATGAAGGGGAAATGTTGGTGCTGGAATGTCCTCCTGTTTTATACCGTTATTAATTGGAATCTTCTCAGACAGTTCTCCACTGACAAGAACAGGAGATTGCATGTCCTCATACAACTGCTACAAGAGCGGTGGACACCCTACGTTGCCAAGTATTATCCACAAAGCAACATGTTTCACATTATCGAAGGACTTTGTAAAGGAAGACTTGATACAGCAGCATCTACTGCTCAAAGCATTTCTCTTGGAGTTGAAGTGCAGTAAATATCATGTCAATGCTGCCCATACCATGTCTAGAGCCACTCTGCTATTCACGAATAGTAGTCGGACAGATATCTTCCATTAGCTTTTTTAACACCAATCACAAGTCTTTTGAAATGCCAACAGCTTCTAGCAGTGTAGTATCCCGATATTGATAGGTTACATCTTTCTCTCCTTTCCCTTTATAAAGAGACACTAAGGTGCTATTTATCCAATCCTTGGGTGCAATGATGCCATGCCAGGTCTTAGTAATAAGATTGAACACTGCATTGGTCACATTTTCACTTCCAGTTTTTTGAAGTTCAACTGGCAGACCATCTTGACCAGGTAACTTGTCAGTATTAATTTGTTTGAGAGCAACTTTACTTTTTCACGACTTGGTAGTGGAACCATTCTATACTTAATAGCATATTGTGAGAGATTCTGTATGCCATCCATATCCACTACTGAAGGATTATTAAACGGGTCAGAAAACTGCTCATGCCAGCGCTGTAGAATCGTCTTCAGTTCTTTGATGGCGTCCCTGTTGTCTTATGACTTTAGAGGAACCACGCAATATTTGGGAGGGCCAAACACTTCACGAAATATACCATAAAACAGTCTCATGTCCTTAGCGTCATATGTTCTATACATTTCTGAACAAACATGTGACCATAATTTGTTCTTCATTCTTTTTAGGTCGCATTGCAAAGCTGCTTTGTGTTCCTTGAAGACCATTTCTGTTTCAAGAGAAAGTAAGCTGGTATCTTTAAGAATCATTTCATACATCTTTCTCTAACTTCCCAGTAACTGCTCCATTTTGTGGTCATTGTCATCAAACCAGTCCTAATTTTATGCTTCTTTTTTCTCTAGCCAAGACCTTTTGCTCCCACTAGGTCTACTTGGTTCTTAAATTTCTCCCACCTTCGATCAAATTCAATGTTACCCAATTTGTCTTTCTATGTTTTGCATACATCCAGGTCTTTCATTTTGGCAAAGTGGATGCACTTTGAAAAGTTTACCTCATTTATACAAACTTCTTAAAGGATATACAGTTTAAACTTCCCTCGAACCTTTTGTAAGCAGTGTCACATTCCACACTTCTCATCACACGTAGATTAAATATATCACAACGTTCACGCTCGGAACAGAAATGAAGTAGCTTCATGCCATTTAAATTCATTTCCCCAATGCCTTGACGATCAGAGACACCCCACGTTTTTAAATCACTAACGACTGAAGCATTGAAATCACCCTGAATAATAAGATTCTCATCAGCTGGAACAAAACTGACAGCATTACGCAGATAAATGCTTAAAAGGTCATAATAGCTTCTTCACTAGCTTGCATTGTTGGTGCATAAACTGAGAAGACTGTTGCAAATCTACAAGTGAGAGGAGTTCGAAGTTTTATTTTGCAACCAGAAATGGTGCAGGGGCACTCTACAGGTCCTAGTAAGGTTGTTCTGACTGCAAAACCTACACCACTATCACGACGTTAATCTTTTTTCTGTTTGCCAACGCAGAGGAGTGTGAAACCAGATGTTATTTCAGTGAGCTGATCTTCACCGAGAATACGTATCTCCGACAGAACTTCAATATCAATGTTCAATCTTTCAAGTTCTTTAGTCATAAGAGCTGTTCTTCTTTCTGGTGGATTAGCTACTTTTTGGTCCAACACGTTCCTTACATTCCAACAGTTAACAATGAGTTTCACTCGATCTTTTGCAAATCTTTTAGGGTTTTCTCTATTTTTTGTCGCCCCTCTGAAATGAACCGCCGTTAGCCGCAGGCCGTTCAGTCACAAGAACCTCCACCGGAGTATGCCCCTGTCACTGTAAGGCACAACAGCGATGTTAGGATACGATTTCTGTTACCTATGTGGAGATTTGTAGCTGTAAGCTTCCAACTGGTTAGATCTGCACACGTCACTACTCGTCCAACTCCATAAGGCTTCCAGTAAGTAGAATGACAACCTCAATAACAAGTCAGGAGACATCTATACATCAACGCATTTAAGTGACATAAGCTTTTACAACACCTATACCACTCTCTTGGACTCAGCAGATATATAGCAGACGACAGACAATAGCAAGATGGTGAACAAACTGCTTTGTCTACAGGTTTTAGAATCACGAAGCTTGTACTTGTACGGGCAACAACGAGGGAGGCAGGATGGTATTGACTACAAGAGTGCACACCTATAAGAGTTACTGTCTGAAATAGTTACATTTCACTTTCTTTGCGTTTCATATCACAAGTTCTTTTCTCCTAGAATGGCTACCTTCACCACAGTTTACGAGACCTTATTCTACCCCCTATGCTATTAGACCTGTGATTGGGGCTTAGGTTGGTGGGGACCAGAGCATACTCCATACGCTGTTGTGTCACGCATGCCATTGACAGGACCTAAGCTCCTCTGGAGCTTTCTTCTATGGTTACCTCACCCTTAGCCTTTAGTTAAAGAACTTACTCCATACGACAGTGGAGATTAATATTTACGGCGGTGAACACTCGCCGACCACAATAGCTCCCTTGGCAAAGCGGTGCTCACAACGTTCACGTGGGGCTAATTTTACTGGGAGAAGCTCTGTATTCCGTCAAGATATTTATGTGCTTTTAACACATGTCCACACAAATGGTCTAACACCACATACATACATACATACATGCATATATACACATGTATACATGCATACATACATACTTGCAAAAATGACCACATACCTACATTCATACAAACATACATAGATGGAGTTTTTTATTCTTACAAACTAACAAATTAAAGATCAAGAAAATTTGTTTTGATAAAACGGGTTACAAAAGCCTTCTTTAAAGGTTTTGATTTCACCTCTGATTTCTATCCAGTACTTGTTGAGAAATCTGAATGATACCATTTAACTAATGGGAAGCCACTGCAAACAATCTGATCCTTAGAAGAAGAGTTCCTGATTGTATTTAGTTGTTAGTTAACATATGAATTTGTTGCTTTTTGTTGTTGAACTTTCTGTATTTTAGGAGTACGTAGCAACTGCGTTGGGGTTTTTAGGATTGGGTGAGGTATCTTTTTACCTTAAGTCTGTTGAGGTAAAAAAGGTAGCTCTAGCTTTTCTTTTGGAATGTTCCACGTCATTACTTTTACTTATGTGAGCTGTGATGACTATTATCTTGTGATCTTGTATTTTGAGGTGTTGAAAAAGTTTGTTTCCAGTTCTTTTTTGGTTCTTAAGCATGTCTATGTATTTCAAGCTCACTTGCTATCTNCTATTAGACCTGTGATTGGGGCTTAGGTTGGTGGGGACCAGAGCATACTCCATACGCTGTTGTGTCACGCATGCCGCTGACAGGACCTAAGCTCCTCTGGAGCTTTCTTCTATGGTTACCTCACCCTTAGCCTTTAGTTAAAGAACTTACTCCATAAGACAGTGGAGATTAATATTTACGGCGGTGAACACTTTCCGACCACAATAGCTCCCTTGGCAAAGCGGTGCTCACAACGTTCACGTGGGGCTAATTTTACTGGGAGAAGCTCTGTATTTCGTCAAGATATTTATGTGCTTTTAACACATGTCCACACAAATGGTCTAACACCACATACATACATAAATGCATATATACACATGTATACATACATACATACATACATACATACATACTTGCAAAAATGACCACATACCTACATTCATACAAACATACATAGATGGAGTTTTTTATTTTTACAAACTAACAAATTAAAGATCAAGAAAATTTGTTTTGATAAAACGGGTTACAAAAGCCTTCTTTAAAGGTTTTGATTTCACCTCTGATTTCTATCCAGTACTTGTTGAGAAATCTGAATGATACCATTTAACTAATGGGAAGCCACTGCAAACAATCTGATCCTTAGAAGAAGAGTTCCTGATTGTATTTAGTTGTTAGTTAACATATGAATTTGTTGCTTTTTGTTGTTGAACTTTCTGTATTTTAGGAGGTACGTAGCAACTGCGTTGGGGTTTTTAGGATTGGGTGAGGTATCTTTTTACCTTAAGTCTGTTGAGGTAAAAAAGGTAGCTCTAGCTTTTCTTTTGGAATGTTCCACGTCATTACTTTTACTTATGTGAGCTGTGATGACTATTATCTTGTGATCTTGTATTTTGAGGTGTTGAAAAAGTTTGTTTCCAGTTCTTTTTTGGTTCTTAAGCATGTCTATGTATTTCAAGCTCACTTGCTAGCTCACATTCCGTCCTAAATGAAAATATAAGGGTCCCAAAGCCTCTTCTGTCTGTGTTTTGGTGAATGTCAAGTGACTTATTGCGGAAAGCAGTCCATAAAGTGTTAATGCCTGTATTGTATAGTCAAAGATTATCACAGATAACTTCAGATTCAGTTTCGACACGAGTCTTGTTCCCTTGTTTAAATTTCAACATGGTAATGGAGTAGTTAGTGCGTATTCAACTAGAACTGTGTAGTAAACAATGGGCTGGTGTGCACGAGCTGTCTTATATGAAAAACCTGCGCACAACCTAAGTATGGTACTTTTAGAGAAATAAATGGACCCACAGCCCCGACGTGATGTTTATCGAATGAATTATGACTAAACTCAAGCAGGGGCTTGACTCCAAAATGGCCCTGACATGTCCCTGACATGGCCTTAAAATGGCCCTAAAATGGTAAAATGGCCCTAAAATGGCCCTAAAATACAATCACCCACCGTACAAACGATTTTCTTCTAACAGAGTATAAAACAGTAAATAAACTAATTAAACTCTAAATAAATCCATTTTGTCAATTTATTAAAATATTAAGAAGAACAGCTAAAAAAGTATTCATGCTAATGACAAAATAGTTCAAGTAGTAAAGAAACACAGAAAATTAGAGAAGATTATCTCTTGACCCTTGTTTTTATTTGATGAAAGAACTCCATCGTGTCTTCCCTTACTAGACAAATCTAATTATAAGCATTAAAATTTAACTCTTATAAAAGATAAGAACGTGCTAAAAATAATATTAATTGAACAAGAATTCGCAATATTGCTAATATAACGTCAATGCGTTATTGTACAAAACAAGCGCCCTGATACGAAGCCTGTGAAAAATCAGAAAAGATTTCTTCTTTTCAGTGTCTGTACGAATAAAAAAAGGCAGATTCTGAAAACATAATTATCCTAAAAAAATGTTTCCTTTTACAGAGTGATTGAAACAAGGTGTTGCGGTAACTTTGGGAAATTTCCTCCGACCTTTTGGACTCTGAGCAATGAGGAACTTGATTGCTGGTCTTGATTGCTGAACGTATACCAGGCTGTTGGGTGTTACTTACGTGTATATGGTCGAATATTAGCTTCAAATATTCATTGTTTCTTCACTCGTATAAAAGTTTAGCGTATGAATCGTTGCAGAAGTACCCCAGGCACCTGTGATGACAGCTCAACCCCAAGTGTATAATACTGGATGTTTGTAAATAGACTGTCGTTGGAATGGTGTCTTTGGTGGTTTGTAGATGTTGATTATATTAATATTGTCATTTTTTAAAATTAACCAATGCATCTCACTATCTTTTTGTTGTTTGCTGTTAGACCAATTTTGGAAAAGATGTTCTTCTATGGTCGAACTAATGATTTGCACCAATTGGAGCGTTCCTGTAAATCTATACTGTATTGTTACTTGTCTCATGTGTTTCTGGAAGCAGAATGCTCGCACCCAATCTTTTATAGTGATATGATGGCTTCGACTGTTTTCTTGAGTTTCTATTATTAACTCTAAATTGTTTTTTTATATAATTATTACTCCAATTTGATTGGAAAGAGGTAAGAAAGTTGTTGTTACAATAAAGTTGACTGCTGCCAAAAATTTTTAACTTAACCTATCTTTCCCTTACTCCATATTTTTCTGCTCTTTAGACTGAATTGTTTCTTTAGAATTTTCTTTAGATTGAACTGTTTCTTTAAAATATTAATGGAAAATACTTCCATTTGACTCGAAGGACAAGCAAGATTCTGCTTTATTCAAGTCTTTGTTAAAATTTTGTCTTTATGATAGAAGGATGTTTCCAGTCCCCGCTCCTATATTGAATTAAGGCCTAGTACATGAATGACTGTAGTGCAAGGAAATGGAAGTATGGTGGATGAAGTTGCTGTAGAAATGGTGAAAGATGGCTGGTGGAGACTTCGTACTCAAGGAAAGGGAGAAGAGACTAAATTCAAATATCAATACACAAACCCAGACACCTAAAACATTACCAAAACCAAACAACTATAATGTATTAAAAAATGTTATTATCTAAGATATATTGGTTATATTTGAAGCTCCTCTAACACTGATGGCAATGAAGGCGTTAGCAAAACCAAACGGGCTCATCGCAAAAATATTAAATGTTTCTATTGAAAAAAAAAGAAGCATTCTGTTGAAAACTGGTTTCTCCCCATTGATCTGGTGGCAGTTCAACAATGCAACTTCATGAGGACAAGATTGCCAACTGGACAAGAATTCAGGACAAAACTACCATTTCCTGCTGTTTTGGGTTTCAGTTATTAAATTTAAATAGTTTATTTTCGTATATATTTTTTCTGGTTAAGAACCGTACAAGTCGTAAAACCTCTCAATGGATGGAACTGTAAAAGAGAAGAAAGAAGAAGAGAAAAGACAAGACGAAAAAGGTTAGGATAAGAGATAAGAGTTGACCTTAGGAAGGTACTCCAATTTTGATCAAGAGAGACAGCAAAGTCGGTGTTATAGTATAAAATGGTTTACTTTGTGATTCGGTGAGAATTTCCGCTTCCCTCCTATTTTTTACCTTTTTGTGTTAATGCTTTTTTGAGTTATTTCTTTGCAATATTAAAGACGCTTTCTTATTTGAACCCAAAAGTATGCAAGATATAAACCTATCAATTTAGAAACACGTCTCTGATATAGAGCATGAACATCATAATGAGATGATTTTAACCATTCGTCGATCTGTTACTGTTGTCAAGCCTCCACATATGTAGCAAAAGAGTTAACTTGATCATTGCATTTTGTTGACTTGTAAAATGCTACATTGATTCACTTTAGAAACACTTTTGCATATTGTAATAGAAAATCTAGACCGTAAAGAGAAAATGTGTTTCTCATATCTTATTACAGAAAAGTGAAAAATACATATGCACGGAATTGGATTCAAATCAGTTTCTACTGTTATTATGGCCAAATGTACTACTACATAAGCCATCAGGATTACGCTTGTGATCGCAAATATTTTAAAAGTTAATAAATTGGAAATAATGAGGCTGCAGCTGTCACCTTGTGAAATATATATTGGAGTTTTTGTAAGTATTTATTTTTGTAAAATATTATCCATTATGATGATAAAAATTATTATTACAGTACAATTTTTATTTAGTTATTATTGTTATTTGATATTGTTGAGATGCTACAACCTTCCTTCAACGCCGAACAAGTGAATATCCAAAGCCCACAGCAACGCCCCCCTAACATGTATCTGTGACCAAGAATATTCGGGAATATCCGGGAATATCTCTCCCCAGTTGTTTTCCTACCACACGAGGTTTCCCTGGATTACTCCTGGGTCCCACCTGCACATACCAGCAAGGACGACACTGGAAAGCATCAGGAACACACAAACAAGTCAGATCGGTTTGGAAAGAAACCAGAAACAATAAGCCTTCACCCTTCCTTGTCTCTTTACAGCCCTCAAACGCCCAAGACCAGGACTCTCCTTCTTGGGGCACTTTTATTAATCCCCACAGAATATCCGGTTGCATCGCTGATAGCAAGATCAACTTTTTACAGCGAGCTACGCCACTGATACCAAGAATTTACGAAGATACAGGTTCACTTATAATGAGCTTCATTTATAATGGCAACCTGTTCCACACTTAAATTGCAATAAAATTTTTTACATAATTCTTCTTGGGGATAGAGACCGAACCAGTTGGTACTTAGCGTCACAAATGGACTTTTTTTACCAAAGAAAAAAAGGGTACGGTACATATTCCATGCTGATTTTCTGTTTTCTTCTCTATTAGTTTAAATATCTAAACAAGACCTTTTAAAAAAAATTATTTACACACAATGTTTTACAAAGCTACTATGAGTATGCTTTGTTTACAATTCTTTTATAATTATTATTTAATTATAAATTATTTTATATAATAATTGTAATTGTAATAATTGGAATAATCATTTTCTAATTGTTCTTTATTTACTATATTTTAGTTGCAGTTCTGTATGTAACTGCTTAGTCTTTAATTTATTTTATGGAATGCAATTTTCAATAGAAAACTTAAGTTGGATAGTAGTTCCCAAGAAATTATGTCGTTGATTTATGTATTACATACCTACTAATCGAGAGTATACAGTTTGGATTGGATTATCTTGTGGTAGTAGGGCATTTTTGGCACTAATTAATAATGAGGGAGCGTGTTTTGGGGCTAAATTTGGGTCATACGTAACTGACCTGATCAAAAGCAGTCGTTGATACTTTCTGCCCAGTTGGCTAGGCCGATGACTCTTATCGGTGAGTGCAAAGCGTTGCGTTAATACAAAAGCAAAATTCTACTTAAAACCATAAAAAGAAAGAAACTTCTAAACTGCGTATAATTACTCATGAAAGAAATGTCTTTCATCGACTTCTTTTTGCTGTCTGTCACTAATTCCCACAATTCCTTGTTGCACAAGGCTTTATCGGTTTTGTTGACTTACACACACACACACACACACACACTCTGTCTCTCCCTCTCTCTCTCTCTCTCTCTCTCTCTCTCTCTCTCTCTCTCTCTCTCTCTCTCTCTCTCCTCTTCTGCAGCTAAATGTTTGATTAGCAATAGCTACCATTTTTGTTCAGCATGGATCAACACTTGGTTTTGGTTTCTGCAGTGGGGATAAATTTCAACTCCTTTAATAATTTCCGTGAAAGAAATGCCACCTCCCACTGAAAAGTAATTTCAAATATGTTTTCTGGGAAAGCGATGTCATTTCCTTTTCGGGTTTTTCCCCTTTTTTGTTGTCATAGTCGAAAACGAGGCTATCTCTAAAACGAAAATATATCCAGATTTTATTCTTTTGAAGCCAATTCTCAAAATGCTACTTTTTTTTCAGGTTGCAGGTCTTTGACAAAACAACAGATCACGAATTCTATTCTTCCAATTTCTATGGTTGCATGAAAAAAACCCACAAACTTAGCTTGATTAAATCTTTTCTGTGTTTCTTCCTCTCATTGCTTCAAAATTACACATTGTGGTACTATTTCTCTTGTGGAGCTCTGTTCAACCTTTTTTCATTCTCAGTAAGGCCGGAAAGCCACTTTTGTGCAAAGTAACCTCCTTTTCTTAAATTAACTTTTTTCTGTGTGCTTTTTAATCATTTTTTTTATTGGTTACCCCACACCCCCTCCCGACCCTGTGAAAACACATGCAAACTTATGTGTCACTTGTAACAGTGAAACGAATTAGGTGCAAAACATTCAGGGTAATATGGCTGAGCATCCAACTGGGAAACCCCTGTTATTGCAAGGCTTTAGTTTTTCAAGTCTCCCGCCATATTTGTGATAACTTTGGCTTCCATGAAGTAAATTATTGGATGTTTTGACCTTTATCACCGACGAGAAAGAACTCTCATTGTACCACCTTCTTGGGTTTCAAATATGTATTCACCTGTATTCACCTGTGTGCCACTCATAAATGAGTGGCTCTCGAGGAAGGGAGACTATTTATCTCATATACTCCTCACTCATCATGTGCAACTGTTCATTTGTCAGATGCCCCTTAAATTGATTGACAGTAGTACATTTAATTGCTTCTTCTGGGAGCTGGTTCCATGTATCAACTATTCTATTGTGATTCAGGCCATGTGATATCTCTCCTTACTGAGTCTTTATTGTTGTAGTGCTCCTTGTACCACCTTCTTGGGTTTCAAATATGTGATTCAGGCCATGTGATATCTCTCCTTACTGAGTCGTCCTTACCGAGTTAAAAAGAATTCTTTCATCTAATCCCTTCTCCAGATTCATTGCTAAACCAAATCCTTTTCATGGATCTTACATTCGGCTTTCTTTGTACTGAAGCTCATTATCACATAGGCCCATACATTCACAAATACACACAATCATACGAACACATACAAAAAAATTTAAATATTAAATTATATATATGTTTACTCGCTCTGGATTTCCATCGAGCACTGCAAATGGTAGGAGAAGAACAGCATTAAGAACAGCATTATTTTTGTTTGTTTGTTTACGTATACATACATATATATATATATATATATATATATATATATATATATATATATATATATAAGATATGATAAGTTGGAAAGAATCAAAAAACTACACAGTCCATTTCGACAAGCCTGTTTCGTGATTTTATTCACTCTTCAGGAAATGTACATTGTAAATGTACATGTACATCGAATGTACCATATATATATATATAATTATGTGATTTTATCTTTGTATGTGTAGCTTGTTAAAAAAATATTTACCAAAGGATCTTTCCTTAAAGGATGGTGTTTGTTAATTATTTTTTTCAGGTTTGTTGATTAATTTTCTCTCACAAAAGACACATTTCAAAAGCTACTTTCTCAAAATATGGCTTTGAATGATGGTAAAGAGCTCTGTTCGAGAGACACCCATTGCATTGCGGGAAGAATTGATCTCAAGCCAACATGGTGATTCCAACGAATTTTTGCTCGAGAGAAAATAAGTTGTCCACCAGAGGCAGATATTAATAGTTCGTGATATTAAAGTTAAAATGATCTATGTTTTCCGGTGTGAACTGATTGCAACAGTCAGCAAAAAAAAACCACACCAAGGTTAGGCTGTTATTTCGTGAGCTTAAAAGGAGGAACACATATTTCTTTTGAAATAAATAAATCATGGATTTTTTTGGTGATGCAAAAGGTTCAAGACATTAACAGTAGGCTAAAATATTGGTATGTTTTTTCAAAGATGTCTTTTGCTGGTTACTTTTTTTCGGAGTGTAATTGTGCTATTTCGTGCGGCAAATTCTAACTGCTGTGAGATACGTTTCAGGAAGGGGTGTTTTCTTTTTTAATAATGTGAAAACGCCTTTAAGTGGTTTCCCTTGTGTAGTTTCATGTGTGTGTGTGTGTGTGTGACGTACTTATATGATATCAAGGCAGAGAACATTACTATGAGTAGTTTATTAAGGCAGTAATTTATTTTTTATGCCCTCATGATATGATAAGGTTTGTATTATTATACATATAATTGGGATAAGAAAATAGTATTATTCCAATTTGACAGTGTCAATATTTTTTGGCATTTCGTAAGTTTGTTAAGTGTAAATGTTTTGATACACTTTAATTGAGTATGCAAAAAGGAAAGGGAAAGAGATCATTACCAGTTGGGCCCACACTGTAACTGCAAAGGAAACGATACTTTGGTTTTGAGCATTAAAGTCGTCGAGGTAAGGTAGAGAAATAGAGATTACTTCGTATTTCCGCCACTGTTTATAATTTACTCCTACCCAGCAGTTTTTAGACAGCCGGTTCTAAAAATTGGCTTGATTTTGTCTGCAGATTTAACATGTCAGTATTACTTACCTCTAGTGATGTTATAGTCTTTCTCCAATCTTGTTATTGTAGTCTTGTACTGGTTTATAACGGATAAATTTAATGAAAAACTAAACTGAAGTTAAAATTAAGGTTTTGGTGTTTTGACTAGGGCTATACTTTGTATCAGTCACACTGGCAAATAAATTCAATCATCTGCCAAGATCTCCAGATATCTTGCACAGGGATTTTTCTTAAAGAAGTTGTATAAAATAGTTGAGGGTGCTGTGTTTAGAGGTATAATTTATGCTTCCAGGTAGGATTACTTTGACTTTACTTGGAGCCCATGATCAATTGCTACCTCTTAAAATAGAATTTCTGGAAAGAATTTATGTTAGCTTTAAGGAGTTTTGTGTGGATAGAGAGGAGTTACACTTTTTTTTAAATGATGCACATGCTTTCCAAGTAGAAGAATTGGAACAAATAGCCCTGACCTTACTGAGAGCTGGGAAGAAAGTATTTTTTAAAGATATCCTGGTATTTCAGGGTCTGTTTAGAGTCACTGTGGCAACATTTCAAGTTTACACTCTGAGATCTGGGTCAGTTTTGGGACCAGAGCTTCTTCTTACACACTTTATAGGTCTGCTGGGTACGGGAAGACATTGTTTTGATTGAAGTTGATATAGAAATAATTTGAAATAGAAAAAAATGTGTGGAACCATACTAAATACAGCCTGATATTTTAAGGTTTAGGTGTTGAGCTTAAACTCTTTCAGATCAGTCTCCACCCTGTGGTTTAATTAATCATTGGGTCCTCCTCCTCCATTACACAAAGAAGTACAAACTTACTGAAACAGATATCATATTATACAAGGAATGATGTGAGGAAAGTATTGTTACTAAGTGATTATGTTGGGTTATCATCACCCATACATATTCAACAAAATTACTCAACTAATGAAGTGAATTGGTTTTAAGTATCTGCATGAGAACCTGTGCAATTAATAAATCATAGGAGCTAGGATTGGTTCTTTGAGAATTTTGTAATATCTAATTTGTATGGTATATAATTTTTTGGTATGTAACCATGTAGTATTTGTAATAAAGATGCATTTTTTGAAATGTATAGCATGTTAGTTAGATTAAGGTTCTTCTTCTTCTTCTTTCGTATGACTTCTCTACCATTCCATCATCTGCAGCCATTGCTGTAGCTCATCACTCAGTGGCTGCTCTCTCAGTGCTATGGTGCCACCAGGTGGTTTGAAGGTGGCACAGTCATTGATTATGTGTTTTGCGGTTTGCTTGCTATCTCTGCATTGGCATGAGGGGCTACTGGACAGTCCAATCTTGTGCTGCCAGCTACCAAAGTTACCATAGCCTGACCTCAGCCTGTTGAAGTTTACCCAGCTCTTTCGTAGGAGCTTGTGCTCCGCTGGGTGGGTACTTAGTGTGAGGACAAAGTCTCATAGTGGGGTGGTTGTATTCTCCCATTCATCCATCTTACAGCTTGCCAGACCGCTGGGGGTAGCCTATCTGCTTTGTGCTTTAGATTAAGGTTGATATACAGTTTTTCTGTCTGGGAATAAACCTCCAAAATCAGAATACTTGAAGGCAATGGAATTGGAGTTCTTTGAGGAAAATGATAAGGCAAGATTTAAACTCAGGATTTGCAGCAATATAGGAAAAATTGGAAATGTTTTAAAAACAAAGAATAATGCAACATTGATTAATGATAAAATGACTTCATGCGATTATGATCCCAAACAAAACTGAAGCCTATATCACTTATTTTTAAAGAGAGAAAGTTATTTTTTTTGCTGTCCAAAATGTCCAGCAATGGAAATATCTAGATTA
>RDPX01000537.1:212651-227384 GCA_003991215.1 Morbakka virulenta
GGAAGTAATACCTGTTGTGATAGGAGCACTCGGTACCATCAGAAAAGGAATGGAAGATAACAGAAGAAGTGTCTCAGAAAAAATGAATCTTCAAAAAGTCCAAAAGACCTGCTTACTAGGAACTGCAAGGCTCCTTCGTAAAGTATTTAGCATCTGAACTTCAGGATGATATGCCTTAGGTGTATTGTTTACACCCGGCCAAAGTAAAAGCAGCCAGTATGAACTGTGACATTTAGCAAAAAAGACAATAATAATAATAATAATAATAATAATAATAATAATAATAACAGTAAAAATAATCCATGTGAACTTGAAATACCAGGTGGCATCTGGTGCAAAATAGCCATCCCCTGGCAGGAAGGTTAAAATGCATTCCGGATTTAAAATAAAAGCTTCTTCTTTATCTTTTGGCTGCTCCCTGTTAGGGGTCACTGCATTGGATCATATGCCTCCACTTGCTGTGGTCAGCAGCATCTTCCCTTCTCACTCCCATTCCCCCTTTCCCCCTCTTTTATTACATCCATTTAGCATCTCCTTGGCTTTCCTCTGTCTCCTCCTTGGCAGATTCATGTCTAACATTCTCCTCCCAATATAGTTCTCTTCCCTCCTGTTCACATGCCGATACCATCACAGTCTTGCATTCCTTTGCTTCATGCTCAATCTCCTAACATGTGCTGTACCTCTGGTGTATTCATTTCTTATTTTATCCAGGCGTGTGACTCCTAGTGCCCAACTCAGCATTATCAATTCTGCCACCTCCAGCTCTTTTTCATGTTTCTTTGTTGTTGCTACTGACTCAAGCCTACGCAGTAAAGCTGGCCACAATACCATCTTATATAATTTTCATTTCACTTTTAGTGGAAGCTTTCTGTCACATAGTATGCCTGTTACCATCCTCCATCCCCCTCCCTCTACCCCAAACCTGCTTGTATTCTCTTCTTGACTTCTATATCGCATCCTCTGTTGCACTGTACTGTTGGTCTCAGGTATTTAAGGTCTTCTGCCCTCGTTACATCTGATCCTTGTATTCCTAACTTATCATCCTCTCTTCCATTCAAGACCAGGTATTCTGTTTTTGCTCTGCTCACTTTCATTCCCCTTTTCTCCAGGGCATCTCTCCATTTTCCAGGTTCTTCTTCAGCCTCATTTCTTGTCTTACTGTACAACACAATGGCCTCAACAAACAACATTGTCCATGGTGCTTCTCTCCGAGCTTCATCCTTGAGTCGGTCCATAACTATAGCGAATAGGAAGGGGCTTAAGGCTGATCCCTGATGGAGTCCTACCCTAACTTGAAACCAGTCAGTCATCCCTGCAACACTTCTTATAGCTGTCTCACTGCCCCTGTACATGTCTTTTACTAGCCTTACATACTTTTCTGGTACTCTGGATGTTTTCATGCAATACCATAATTCTTCCCATGGCACCCTATCATACACTTTTTCCAAATCTATAAATACACAATGTAATTCCTTTTGCCATTCTGTGTTTCACCATTAGATTGTGCAGAGCAAATATAGCATCCATTGTGCTCTTTCCTGGCATGAATGTGTANGCTTAAGGCTGATCCCTGATGGAGTCCTACCCTAACTTGAAACCAGTCAGTCATCCCTGCAACACTTCTTATAGCTGTCTCACTGCCCCTGTACATGTCTTTTACTAGCCTTACATACTTTTCTGGTACTCTGGATGTTTTCATGCAATACCATAATTCTTCCCATGGCACCCTATCATACACTTTTTCCAAATCTATAAATACACAATGTAATTCCTTTTGCCATTCTGTGTTTCACCATTAGATTGTGCAGAGCAAATATAGCATCCATTGTGCTCTTTCCTGGCATGAATGTGTACTGTTTCTGGCTAATATCCACCTCTTGCATGATCCGTGCATCCAAAACCCTCTCCCACAACTTCGTGGTGTGGCTCATTAACTTGATGTCCCTGCAGTTGCCACACTCGTGCATCTCCTTTGTTCTTGTAAACAGGGAACACTCCTCCATTCATTCAGCATCTCTTCACATTCCAGGATGCTGTTAAAAAGCTTCGTGAGTATCTCTGAACCTAAGCCCCTGAGACACTTCCATGCTTCGATAGGTATATTGTCTGGGCCTACAGCCATTCCAGTTTCCATTTTCTTCAATGCCTTCTTGACTTCACCCTTATCTATCCTTCCAACTTCACCTTCCATTCTCTGTGCTTCTTCAATTCTGGCTTCCCTGGGGTTCTCAGTATTCATAAACACTTCAAAATAGCTTTTCCACCTTTGTAAAATCTCTCTTTCTCCTGACAAAAGCCATCCATTGTCATTGTTGATCACTTTAACATGCTGGATATCTTTTGATGCCTTGCCCCTTTGCTTTGCAATACGGAATAAATCCTTTTCTCCCTCCTTTGTTTGTAGTCTGCCATAAAGACCTCTGTAGGCCTCCTTCCTTGCCCTGGCTACGTCTCGCTTCGTTTCCTAACGTCTAGTCACATACTCTCTCTTGACCACCTCTTGGCCTGTTCTGTTTAACAATTTCTTCGCTATCTTCTTGTTTTGAATACTTTCTTGCACTGCATCATTCCACTACCATGTTTCCTTATCCGGCTTTTCACAGCTCGATGTAACGCCCAGGACTGTCTTTGCTGCTTCTGTAATTCTCTCAGAAGCTCAGACCAACTTTCAAGCACATCTGTAGTTGAACTCAGTGAGTCTAGCAACTCCCGGTTGATATTCCTCCTACAATCGGCTTCTCTCAGCTTCCACCACTTTAGTTTTGGTTCAACTGCCCTTTTACTTTTCCTCTTTCTCTTGATCCTTAGCTTGCATACTACCAGCTTATGCTGTGCAGCAACACACTCTTCTCCCAGTACATAGGAGTCAGTTACTTTGCTCAGGTGCCTTCTTTTGTAAGCTATGTAGTCAACTTGGGAACTTCTTCCTCCACTTTTATAGGTGATTCTCGGGTCCTCTTTCTTCTTAAAGTACGTGTTTAACAGTGCCACCTCTGCTCTCTTGCAAAGTCCACTAACACCTGACCTTCTTCATTTCTCCTTCCAAAGCCATATCTTCCCATCACCTCCTTAACCTCTTTGTTCCCTTCTTCAACGTGTCCATTGAAATCTGCTCCAATCACGCTTCTCTCTCCTCTAGGTATCCATATGCATATTGTGTCCACGTCTCTCCAAAACTTTTCTTTATCCTCCTGCATGCAATCAGTCTGTGGTACATATGCAGTATCGTGCCCTCTACATCTAATTTCAAGCCCATCACTGTGTCAGAGATTATCTCTACTCCCAACACACTTTCTGTATAGCAAGGTCCCAACACAATTCTTACTCCATTTCTTTTGTTGACCTCTACATGGAATATTAGCTTGTATCCATTCCCAAGTTGCCAGGACCTGCTTCCTTTCCATCTGATTTCTTGGATTCATAGTATATCAATGTGTCTTCTCTCCATCATATCTACAATTTCCCATCCTTTTCCATTCATCGTTCCCACGTTTAGTGTACCAATCCTCAATGTTGTTTGCCTAGCTTTGTCCTTTACAAGCTTTTCTCTCCTTTTCTTGCCTCCTCTTCTTTCCCCCCCTTTTCTTGGCTGTTCAGCAGTAGTACACTTTCCGGCACTGCCCTCCTGGTCATTGGTGCTAGTGGTCATTGGTAACCTGGGCCTCGACCGATCCGGTATCTATTGATGACTTATGATCCACATAACTTTGAGTTTGACAGGTTCTTTTACAGCCCATTGCCCTTGCTGACGCCAACCACAGTTTTAAGCGGTGTGCCTAGCCTTTGGTACTCCAATACCTACTCACAAGGCAGTGAGGAATTTTTAACCCATTCCTGGGTGAGCAATTTGGTGAGTGCCAGGACGTGTCTACACGCCGATGTGCCCTACATATTACACCCAACGGGAGTTCATCTTCCGGAAACAAAAAATCAAGCTGCTACTCCCTAGTTAGAGGTTCGTTGGTTCAGAAGTCGCTAGACTTCCTATCCAGGGCGCACCACGAGGAGGTGGGGCTGACTTGGCCGCAGAGTGAGACACACACAAGCTACTTAATGTCGCCTTTCACCCGGAGGTTGGTCTGTCTCAAACACAGTCATAGACTGGACTGAGCACTCTACGCCCCTCACGCCCCCTGATTTTAGATGAAAAAAAGAAGCCAAAAATCATACCACATCGTTAAAGTAAAAATGGATATTAGAACTGTTGAAGGTGTGGGCGTAAATGTTTTAGAAAATAAGGGTGAAGCACTTGGAAATATTTCAGTTGATGAAGGTTCTGAGGATGAATTAACCTAGGGAGGCACTAGGACCATGACACTAGATATGACGTGATCAATGATGGCGATCAGCGCATTCGAGTCCAAGACTCTGAAGCTGCACCAAATGCAGAAAGAAGAGAAGTTGATGATGGCGAGCTTGCTCGATTTAAATATGATATAATGTTGAAAAATTTGAATCTGTTGATATGAAAGAGCGTGACGGTCTTGCTAAAATAGAATTGAAAAGATCACAAGATAAATATCTAATCATGGGAAACCTGGCCCTCCAAGATTTCTGCGAAGACCTTGAGGTAAATGTAACTGAACTTAATGCCATTCTCTATGCATGTGCTAAGACCATTGAAACAAGCATAGTCATTAGGAAAAAGCCCCAAAGAAACATAACCATCGTAGAAAACTCAAGTGGAAGTGAGATATTGAGAAAGAGATTGGACAGATGCGCGGTGAAATATCGATTTTGAGTGAAATAGAAAGAGGAAAGGATCTAAAAAGCAGGAAATCTCGAAACGTTAAAAGGAAATTAAGGATAGCAGTTGTACCAGAAATCCCCCAAATTAAGGTAGAATTAAAACAAAAATGCAAGCGTATGCCCAACGTTTGAGAAAGTTTAAAAAGCGAAGTAACTTTTATTTGCAGAACAATTTTAGACAGATGCGAAAACACTTTACAGGGAATTAGGTAAAAAACAAGATACATTTATGGAAATCCAAAGGAGACAATTAAGACAAAAAGGATAGAAAGTTATAAAGAAAAGGTGCTGCATGTCGAGTATGAAAAGCTGACTGAAGATATAAAAATTGCTGAATCATGAGGATGGCTGAGAAAAGGTACAATGACGAAGGAGACAGAGGGGATGTTTATGATTGCTCAATATCAGGCATTGAGGACAAATGCTATTAGGAGCTACATAGATAAACTGGGTGTGTCACCTGTTTGTAGGATGTATGGAAAACAGAAAAGAAGGCAATGCACATGTGGTGGCTGAATGTGAGAAACTGGCCCAAATTCATCATAAGAATTGGTGACATGATAGGGTTGGCAAATTAATATACTGGGAGCTTTGCAAAAAGTATGGTTTTGAATGTACAGAGAAATGGTATGGCCATAATCAAACTTTCATTTTAGAGAATGGGAAGTCAAAGGTCATGTGAGATTTTGAAATTCAAACAGATCAACAGTTCAATCACAACTGACATGACGTTGTCCTACACAATAAAGAGACATTTGAATGCAAGATCATTGATGTCACTTGCCTGTTTGGTGGAAGAGTGGCCAAAGGGGAAAAAGAGAAGAGAGAAAATTATGAAGATTTTAGAAGAGAAATGTTGAGGAAATGGAGTGTCAAGAAAATAGTGATAATACCTATCATCATCAGAGCCCTTGATACACTAAGAAAAATCTTTAAGAGATATGCTTGATAACTTGAGATAAGGCAAATGACATCTTTATTGTGAAAAACTTGTGTGCTTGGAACAGCCAAGATAATTAGAAGGACTCTGGACATTTAAGATTGAGGAATTCAGTTTCCTGCCCAAACAAAAGCTTGCCAAACAACAAAAGCACGAATGAAGGGGAAAAAAGTAGTAGTAGTAATAATAATAAACAAAGTTCATGTCCAGCATGACAGCCCGCACAGGGAGATGGTATTCACCTGCCGGACGAGAAAACTTAACCCCGGCTACCGACCAGTAGCTTTAGAGGTTAAGCACCTTCCTCAATATGTTGGTAGTTCCAATGATGGTAGATGTTTGGAGTCCACCCAAGACATCAGGGATGCCCAACTCTTTCAAACTGCGCTCCAAGCGCTTCGTCACCACTCCTAAGCTTCCCACGACGATTGGGACAACGCTGGTACATACACTATGTAACTTTCGGATTTGTTGGGCCAAGGGAGAATACTTAGTGACCTTTTCTTCTTCTTTAGCTGTCACATTTCGATCGGAAGGCACAGCAAAATCTACAACCAGCCATCTCTTCTTAGTGCGGTCAACAACAACAACATCCGGACGATTACATTCCACCTGTTGCATTGTCTCCACTGATCTATCCCACCAAACTTCAAACCTACCATCTTCACTCTTTCTAACTTTGTCAGGCACCTCTTCAAACCATTTCCCCGCACATTTCAACCCATACTTCTTGCACAGCTCCCAATATATTCTCAATCCCATCCTATCATGTCGCCTCTTGTACTCCTTCTGAGCCAGTACCTTACACCCACACGCAACATGCCAAACTGACTCAGATTCAATTCCGCAGATGCGACACATAGGACTAACACCACCATCCCACTTCGACTGCGCCAACCTTGTCCTCAATGCTTGCTCTTGAGCAGCAAACACAAATGCCTCTGTGCTTTTTGCAAGGAAACCACCCTTAACCAACTGTAGTGATCTCTCTGTTGCATTTTCATCCATCTCCCGAAAGAACCTACCATGCAGAGCCTTCTCCATCAATCTCTCCTTTCTCTCCTCAACCACTCTAGTCTTGTAATGCTTCTTTGTCTCCCTTCCATGCATAATCATTCCAGCAACCTTTTCCAAAATCGTCTCCTCAGTAGCATGTACATACTCTTCTAACCCTAACTCTTTCTGCCTCACACAATCTTCAACGCTGATCAGGCCACGTCCCCCATCCTTTCTTCCGATGCACAGACGATCTACACTACTATTCCTATGGAATAATAATAATAATAATAATGATAATAATAATAGTTATAATAATAATAATTATTATTATTATCATTATTATCTCTGATCATGTTTATAAATACCTGAAAGAGAATGAGATGCACCCTGACGAGGTTGCAGAAGGAATTGTAGGGGTACTAAAGACCAACTCATCATTGATAAAGCCATTATGAAGGAGTGTAAGAGAAGGCACAAAAATCTGGCAATGGCGTGGATCGATTACAGAAAAGCGTATGATATGACCTCCAACTCCTGGATAATTGAATGTCTAAAACTGGTAAATGTACCCGAAAGCATCATAAAGTTTATTACTGAGTCCATGGAAAAATGGAAAACAGTCTTAACAGCGTGTGGTGAAAAGTTATGCGAGGTTGACATCAGGCGAGGTATATTCCAAGAGGATAGTCTGTCTTCCTTGTTGTTCGTAATTCCTCTCTCCAGTATACTAAGAAAGGTGGGTACTGGATACACCTTAAGGACTGTGAAAATCAACCATTTGCTTTTCATGGACGATTTAAAGTTGTTTTCGAAAAACGAAAATGAGATCGAGAGTTTGGTGTCTACTGTACACGCATGTAGCAAAGATATTGGGATGGAATTCGGATTTCAAAAGTGTGGTGTCCTGGTGTTGAAAAAAGGAAAAGCGATTAAAAGTGAGGGCATAAGATTGACTGATGGTAACATTATAAAAGAAGTCGACCAGAATGGTTACAAATTCCTTGGTATTATTGAGTCGGATAAGATTAAGGAGGATATAGTTAAAGAATCTTTCCGGAAAGAGTACCGTAGGAGGGTCAGACTAATTTTGAAATCAAATTGCACGGGCGAAATAAGGTAACAGCAATCAACACCTGGGCTGTATCACTAATGAGATACGTTACAGGAATCATTAATTGGACGAAAAATGAACTAGAAAAGGTGTATAAGAGGACAAGAAAATTAATGACCATGCACAAAAGCTTAAATCCAAAAAGTGACGTTGCAAGGTTGTATGTAAAGAGGAAAGAAGGTGGAAGAGGACTGATTAGTGGCGAGAAATGCGTAAGAGCTGAAGAAAATAATTTAGCATGGTACGTTCTAAATAGGAGAGAGAAGATGCTGCAGTTGGTTAAAAATCAAGGTCTTTTAAAAACAGAAGAATGTAAGGACCCAGAAGCTTTAAGAGAGAGGAAAAGGTTGAGATGATAAGAGATTAAGGATCCCTCAAAAGGTGAGGATGTTGAAGAGTTCTGGAATAAGATCTGGGGTGAGGAAAAGCTCTTTTACAAAGAAGCAGCCTGGATAGAAAGGGTGGAAGAACGAGTGAGTGAAGTTGAAGAACAGGATTGGGTGGCTATTACTAAGGATGAAGTCTAGGCTTTATTAAGAAAATCTAAGAAGTGGAAGCCCTCTGGCATCAACAAAATTCCGAATTTTTGGTTAAACTCACTAGTATCTTCACACGAAAAAGTAGCACAATCTCTCATTGACATCATGGAGAAACCTGGAGATGCACCGGGATGGCTAACTTAAGGCTTAACTTATCTTTTACCTAAATCTAATGACACTAAAACCCCTAAAAATTATCGCCCTATCACTTGCCTTACAACCACTTGCAAGCTATTAACCTCAATCATTACGCAAAGAATGTACAACTTTTTAGAAACAAATTCCATCCTACCACAAGAAGAAAAAGGATGTTGAAGGAACTCATACGGACGCAAGGACCAAGTATGATCAACCGAATGATACTCGAAAATTGTAGAAAAGGAAAAAGAAGTCTAAGTACTGCTTGGATTGACCACCACAGAGCCTTTGATAGTGTTCCACACGACTGGATTTAAAAAAGCCTTGACATTTGTAAAATTTCTCCTTATATCTCAAACTTTCTCAGACACAGTATGGGGAAATGGAAAACAGGTCTTCTTCTTTCACACGACAATGGAGTAGCAGAGTCTAATTTTATTCGTATCAAGCGTGGAATTTTTCAAGGAGACTCTCTATCTCCACTTCTCTTTTGTATGTCACCGATTCCTCTTTTAAACGAGCTTAACAACACCAGCTCAGGATATAAGATTTTTGATAAAGTGACAAACCATCTGTTTTACATGGACGATTTGAAGCTGTACGCGAAAAATGATCAAGAACTGGAAGGGTTATCAACTTCGGCCTTGATAAATGTGCGAAAGCTACATTTGTTAAGTGCAGACTTAGAGAGACCTCGTCCATTAATGTCGATGTAGATACTATTATTAAGGAACTAGATCAAGAAGACACTTACAAGTATCTAGGTGTTGAAGAAGGTGATGGTATTAGCCACGCAACTATGAAAGAGAAACTCTGCAAAGAGTATTATCGTCCCAAAAGGCTTGTGTTGAAGACAGAATCAAACTCGAAAAACCGCATTGAAACGATCAACACTCTCGCGATCCCTGTTGTACAATACAGTTTCAGTATAATCAATTGAATCTACCAGATCTCTAAAGAATGTACAGGAACACTAGAAAATTACTAACATCCAATCGAATACTTAAAGCTGACGTTGATCGTCGCAACGTGCCTAGAAGCAATGGGGGTCGGGGGCTCATACAACTAGAACTCTCGTTTAAAACAACTATTATTGGTATGAAACAGTATCTTAAATGTACAAATGACTGGATGTTGTCCCTGGCCTATCAACATGAAATTACTAAGAAACTGCATTCTATTATCAAGGGGTCTGATACTTTTAAGCGACAGCTAAATGTAGATCCTATGGTCGAACCAGAACAAGTACCTGCCACTTGGCAAAAGAGGTAAAACAAGCTGCCAAGAAAAATGGACAGGGCCACTTTACAACGATGGATCCAGAAAGCTCTGCATGAACAGTACGTTCTCCGAAACCAAAACGCTGATGAAGATCAAGTTGCAACCCATCAGTGTTTGAGGAGTTCGGGACTGAAGGCAGAGACGGAAAGCTTCATCGTTGCAGCACAAAATCAATCTCTCTTTACGCGGAACTATCAAACTAACATCTTGAGGAACGGAGCCGATCCTAAGTGCAGATTTCGCGATCAGTTTGAGAAAACAATCGACCACTTATGTGAAACGTCATGATAGGGTTGGACAGTATTTGCAGTGGGGAATATGTCAGCATTATCACGTAGAAACACCTACCAACTGGTATGAACACCATCCTCTGCCGGTAGTTAATGGCCCAAATGTTACCATCTTTTAGGACTTTACGGTTAATACTGATAGAACCATTCAAGCTAACCGCCCAGTTACCATTATTAAAGACCACGTAACGAAAACATGTACACTGATCGATATGAGCGTTCCGAGTGATCAAAATATCTCCGTCAAACAGTTTGATAAGATGAGCATGTATAAGGATCTTGAGATCGAGATTGCTAAGATGTGGAATCTTAAAACAACTACGGTTCCAGTAATAATAGGGGCTTTAGGAATGATTAAAAAGGGAACAGAAAAACATCTAGCGACAATTTCGGGTAGCCACAACTTAAAGGAGATACAAAAGATTGCCCTTACTAGCACCGCAAATAGACTTCGAAAAACTTTGTCCACATAAAGAACCAATTTTTTACAAGAATCTATTTTTTATACTTTTACAATTACAGGAGTAATTGCTGATAGTGTATACAAGTTGCTAGACGAAAGTGATGTTCTACCAACAAAACAGAAAGGATGCAGAGAAAAGAGCAGAGGAACGAAGGACCAACTTGATTGACACTATGATCCTCACTGATTGCAAAAAACGACAAAAGAACCTCGCCATGGCATGGGTGGATTATAAAAGGCCAATGACATGGTACCCCACTCCTGGATAGTCGAATGTTTGAAAATGGCACAAGTACCACAAAATGTGACAAGTTTTCTTCAGCAATCAGTGAGGAATTGGAAAACGGAATTGACGTCAGGTGGAGACTCTCTCGGAACAGTCAACATTAAGAGAGGAATCTTTCAAGGAGACAGCCTTTCTCCACTTATTTTTGTAATTTGTATGATACCTTAATCAAAGGTATTGCGCAAGGCTAAAGCAGGGTTCAGGCTTGGAGACGTAAAAATCAATCATCTTTTATTCATGGATGATTTGAAGATGTTTGCTTAGAACAAGAATGAAATTCATAGTCTTGTGTCGACAGTGCAAGTGATAAGTCAGGATATTGGAATGCAGTTCGGGGTAAAGAAGTGTGGCGTTACTATCATGAAACGAGGGAAATTGGTCAAACGTGAAGATGTAAGACTAACCAATGGAGAAAGTATCGAGGAGGTTGGTGATGAAGGATACAAATATCTTGGTATTTTAGAGTTGACAAGATAAAGGAGAAGGAGATGAAAGAATTATTCCGAAAGGAATACTTGCGACGATTTAATCTCATTATGAAATCAAAATTGAACGGTAGGAACAAAATATTTGCAGCAAACACCTGGGCAGTGTCACTTATGAGATATGGAGCAGGCATACTTAGATGGACTAAGAATGAGCTTCAAGAGATCGATAGAAAAACAAGAAAAGTTATGACAATAAACAAGGAACTTCGTCCAAGGATATACGTTTCAAGAAAGAGGGGTGGAAGAGGTTTGATGAGTTGTGAGAACTGTGTAAAGGGAGAAGAAAATAACCTGAGTTGGTACATAAAGAACAGCAAAGAGATTCTCTTGAGAAAAGTAGGGGAAGTCAGTATAGTTAATACCGAGAAAGCAATGGAACCAAATGATTACAAAAAGTTTAAGAGCCAGGAAATGGAAGAGGAATGGAAACAGAAGGTGATGCATGGACAGTTTTTGAGGGACAAGGAAGGAGTGAATTGGGATAAATCATGGCAATGGCTCGCAAAGGGAGATTTGAAGGGATGTACCGAAGCACTGATATCCAGTGCTCAAGAACAAGCTTTAAGAACGAATTACACAAAGTTCCATATTGATAAGAATGCTGATTCCCCACTGTGCAGAATGTGCAGAGAAAAAGGAGAAACTATTAGTCATCTGGTTAGTGAATGCGGAAAATTAGCTCAAAGAGAGTACAAGAAAAGACATGACAATGTGGCACGATATATTCATTGGCAACTTTGCAACAAAGGAGGCTTGGAAAGAGCTGAGAAATGGTATGAACAGCAACCCGAAGCAGTAATTGAAAATGAGAATTTCAAGCTCCTATGGGATTTCACCATTCAGTGTGATAGATTTATTGAAGCAAGGCGGCCAGATATTGTGTTGGTAGATAAGAGGAACAAAGAAGTAAAAATAATAGATATTGCTGTGCCAGGAGATTCAAGAGTAGCAAAAAAAGAACGTGAAAAGATTGAAAAGTATCAAATGTTGAGAGAAGAAATAGGTCATGTATGGCAAATGAATAAAGTTACGGTGATACCCGTAGTAATTGGAGCATTGGGAGTCATTTCAGACAAGTTTGAAAAATACACGGAGAAAATGGGTGTGAAGATTGCGATGGCAATTATTCAGAAAACGGCACTGCTTGAAACAGCGAGGATACTGCGAAAAGTCTTGTCTCTTTAGAGAAACAGGAGAAGGAACTTTGAGACCCCTGGTGACTTGTTGTTACCCGCTCTCAAAGATAAAAGAACAAAAGAACTTTCCAGACAAACATTTCTGAGATTTACATTATTGACAACAACAATAATAATAATAAATAATAGTAATAATAATAAATGATGAAAACATCAGTCAAAAAGTGCAGGAAAAACTGCAGAAATACCAGTAGCTGCCATACGAAATTCGAGAGCGAAAACCGGGGTACTGGGTAGAGATTACCCCAGTGGTGGTGGGATGCATGTGTGGCAATGCGAACAGCCTGAAGACATGGAGGGAGATGCTGAAAACTGTACTGACGGAAACGGAGAGTGTGGAAAGTGCTGTCTGGCATTCTGACAGCGAGTGAACTAAATCGTGCCAGCAAATTTTGGATTTTGGTGGCATCAAACACAGGCCTATCTAAGGCTTTGAAAAAAGCAAACAGTTGTAGTCCGTTAGGTACTGAATACTACTTATTTTATTTGTGTAAATGTAACTATTAATTTTATAATCTATAAATCTTTTTATAGATAAAGGAGGTTATGACAGAAGGAGCAGATAGAAAGCAGTAATAATGGAAGTGACCATAAGGACCCCACCAACAAGTTTGCTTTTACAACAAGAGGAGAGGGAAGCAGAAACAGAAACTGAAGGTTATAGTGAAAAATTTAATCCACCATTGCCAAATGCCTATGAATGCCCAGTCTGCTTGCTTGTTCTTCGTGCTGCAGTTCAAACAGAGTGTGGACATCGCTTTTGCATGATCTGTATAAAAAGAACATTCCAGTAGGTAGCATTTTTAGTGAAAAGTATTCTTGATTGCAAAAGAAGTATTTTTATTATATTATATTAAATTGTATTTTATTGTATTATAAAATATTATATTTTATTATATTATATTATATTATATTATATTATATTATATTATATTATATTGTATTATATTATATTATATTATATTATGTTATATTTTATTATATTATATTATATATTATATTATAATATAATATGATATAAAATATAAATATAATAATATAATAATAATATTATCATATAATAATAATATATTAATATACAATAATATAATATATTATAATATATCATGTGGAGAGAATGAAAAAGAATGCTTGGGCAAGTAGATGCAGAACATTCAAGGTGACAGGAACCTCTGGCAGAGGAAGACCGAAGAAAACATGGGAGGAAGTGATAAAGATGGATCTCAAACAAAAAGGTGTCAGCAGAGACCTGGTGAAGGATAGGATAACTTGGAAGTCAATTTCAAGAAAGCGTCCAACACATGCTAGCATGTAAAACGGACGTCAAACCGAATATGATGATGCGGATGATGATGATGATGATACTATATTATGTTATTATATTATATTGATGTACTAATAATAGAAGACACTACAGTTAAAATTACATATTGCCACAACACCATCACAAATGGATCAAGGAAATACCTTAGTGTTACCCTCAAACGACAAGCACAACCTAGGAGAAAGAAGTAGGCCAAAGGTATTTGGGTATGGCCATGGTTCCCTTACTACTTAAAAATCTACTACAGACCCAATCTTACACTGTTCTTTTAATTTCTCCTGTTTATTTTAATATTTCTTTACTTTATACATTTTAATAGGTTTAATTCCCACCAGAATATCACATAATGACCAAAGAGAATTTGTAGATATCTTTGTATGTAGCAATTTTTTATTCAATAAGCCAGCATATAGTTTTAAGAAATGGATGGATAGAGTTACGTAACCGTCTCTCCCCAAAGTGTTTATATATAAGCCTACTTAATCAAGACTGAAATATAAAACATATCCAACTCTTGACATATTCTTTTTACGATAACTACAAATTTTAAGTTAGATAAAACAATAAATAGAAAAGCTATGTTGAAGGGTATACAATATAGTTAAAGTATTACAATTGCTTTCTTAATTCTGTAATGTATTCTGTCTACTACTACCACTGCTACTACTATACTACTACTACTTCTACGATTACTACTACTGCTGCTGCTGCACTACTACTACTACTACTACTACTACTACTACTACTACTACTACTACTACTACTACTACTACTACTACTACTAGTTCTTCTTCTTCTACTACTACTACTACTACTACTACTACTACTACTACTACTACTACTACTTCTACTACTTCTACTACAACTACTATTACTACTAATTCTTATTCCTACTACTCCTCTTACTCCTCTTATTCTTATACCTCTTA
>RDPX01000537.1:270922-295708 GCA_003991215.1 Morbakka virulenta
GTGAAGTTAAGGTTACACTACCACCGGTATTTTTTTCAAGACACCATCTTTAGAGGGGTTGCCAACCAAAGCTAAAGAGTCCTCTCTACCCATAAGGCAGACTAGCCCACATCGGATGCCAACCCGACATTTCTTGGTCTCGGGGAGAGCTAACAGGTACTACACCTTGCTCAAGGGTGACCTGGAGGTAGTTGTGGCAAAGGGTAACCTCATTCGCCCACGTCGAAACTCCACAACCGGATGCAGTTTAATGTCAATACCCAGGACATATTATTATTATTATCGAGTGGTTACACACCATCTAGTGATGTATGGGTAACCACTCGATAATAATAATAATATATAATATATAATATATATATATATATATATAATATAATATATATTATATAATATATAATAATAATAATAATAATAATAATAATAATTATTATTATTATTATTATTATTATTATTATTATTATTATTATTATTATTACGTAGGGCTTTTGAAATTTTTAAAAGGGTTCAGTGATGGCATTGGTCTGGAATTAGGTCTCAGCAAATGTGCAAAACCTACTTTCATAAAAGGTAGGCTCATTAAATCTGTGAACGTTCAGCTCGATAAAGAAACTAATCAAAGATTTGGAACAGAAGGAAGTGTACAAATATCTTGGTGTGAATGGATCTAACGGGATTCAACACGCAGATATGAAAGAGAAACTGGAGAAAAAGCTTGTAAAAAGTACTAGCTTTATTTTTAAAAGCGAATTGAACTCGAAAAACAGGGTTACAGCTGTAAATATATTAGCCGTTTCGGTCATTACTTACAGTTACAATATCATTAACAGAAATCTTAGTGAGATTAAAAAGTTAGACACCAAAACACGTAAAACACTAACAACGTATAAAATGGACCATGCAAAAGCTGATATCGATCGCTTGTATCCAGAAGGGAAGGAGGTAAAGGTCTAACCCAATCAGAGATTTCATGCAAAACATCCACCATTGGCCTCCATAGAGACTGGATGCAAAAATCAATGTACAGACATCGTGGAAGGGAGGGGTTGCGCTCCATCATTAAAGAAGAAACAAAGTTCGCTATGGAACTTGAAATAGAACTAGAGTTTAGAAGCAGATAGGAATGAAAGGGAAGGACAAATAACTCGTAAACTGAAAACACTCGCGAAGGCAAGGAGAACGCAAACAATTAGTGAAGCTTGAAAAACGGAGGTGCTTCACGGACAGTACGCATTACGCAGTGAAAAACCAGATGTAGATTTATCAGACACCCACAGGTGTTTTGTAGTGCTGTTTTAAAGCGGAGAAAGGAATTTATTATGGCTGCACAAGACTAAAGTTTGTTAACCAGACACTATGAGGTAAAAAGTGCAGCTACTATGGTATTGAAACTTGAAAAATGGTACGAACACAACCCCTTACCACTAATCGACACCACAGGTAACTAACTTTGGTATTTCTCAATAAGAGGGGACAATTCAATCCAACAGACCAGACATAGTCATAAAAGATAAACTGAAGAAGTAGTGTCAAATCATCGATGTGAACATTCCATCCGACAGTAATATCACAGCCAAAGAATTCGAAAAGCTTACCAGGTACAAAGATTTAGAAATCGAAGTAAGTTGAATGTGAAATATGAGAACCGAGACAATTCCATTAGTGGTAAGAGCCCCGGGTATGGTGAAAAAAAGGGACGTACAAATATGTTAATCTGATAACAGGAAATATTAATTTGCCTGAAATCCAGAAAATAGTCTTGAGTAGTACAGCACAGATCCTCAGAAGGAGGAGTCTTTATAAAAGTTTTGAAACTCACTTCATTTTCCTTTTTTTAAATGATATACAGTTTTACATTAAGTTAATTATTTTACATATAGCATCATTTAGCCTTTCATATGTACTTAATAAACAAGCATACAGAAACGACCTAATGCCATAAGTTTTGAGAAAAACCCCGTGGTTCTTAAACCCTACGCACTTTAAAGAAAATGAAAACATAATAATAATATTATTATGTTTAATACTCAGAATTACATAAATATGATTATAAATGAAAGTATGCCCATTGTCACAAGTAATATACATGAGAATTTTCGTGGCGATAGCTTCAAATAAAGACGTCCCTCAGACACTTTTTTTCTAGATGAACACTCACCTCCAGGTACAGGATAGGACAAAGACTTTCATGCTTGGAGTGTTTTTTTATCCTCAATAAAACTACTACTCTTATGTGCCTAATAGAAGGGAGGTTGGAAAGTTACCGAAAATGTAATAGACGGAGGTCTGGACAAAAAGTTTAAAAGAATGAAGTCAAGAATCAATGTTTACAATCAACTGCAACTTCCTGAACGTAGGGTAATACAATACAAACAATAGTTATTCGAAGTCATGGCAGTCTCCAACATGCCTTCCAAGATTAAAAAATGTTCCCCGCATCCTCCTACTCAATGACTTACTGCTAACATCTGTAATGCGCTTCTTAACACTTCATCCTGTAAGGCTTGTCTGTTTAGCCTGCAGCGCCTCCCGGGGGGTGGGAAGCCCATTCGAACCTGTTCGTTGGGTACTCGGGAACAATACAAGAATAACCGAGGGTGAACCAAAACAGACCGGGAGCAGTAGCAGCCCCGACATCGAGACAAATTCCTCGATACAAAGCGCTATGTGCTGGGTCTATACCCGAATGGGTAAAGACATATCCCGACGTTCGCTAATGCTACCCCAGCCATGGGTAAATAGTGAAGATGGATTGCAGGACCATCGGACGCTCACAAGAGCGAAAGAGCACTAAATGTGTCAACAGTCATGTTCTCGTTACTGCTAAACCCTCTGCTGCCTTGTAGAAGAGTCATGAGTTTGACAAAGACTAGAGATGGTGCCTCGACATGAAACACTGAGCGAAAGGCAATGGCAAACCACCGCTCTAAACTGCCTCGAAAACCATGTTTTTACACAACTTTGAAGACAACGGAAAAGTCAGTGCAAATCGACTGATGTCACGATCATAATGGGTGACTTGAATGCAAAAGTTAGAAACGAGCCAGACGGTGAAACAGTTGGGAAGTTTGGTTTGGGTACGCAGAACGAAAGAGGAGAGCGATGGATACAATGGTGCAGAGCAAATGATTACGTCATCACCAACACATCGTTCGAGCAACACCCACGTAGATTGTGGACTTGGCGTGGCCCTGGAGAAAACGTCAAAAACCAGATGGACTACATCATCATCAAAAAACGATACCGTAGCTCAATCCTACAGTCCAGGTGCAGACTGCAACAGCGATCATAATCCTGTTATATGCAAGCTAAGGCTAAAGCTAAAGCTGAAAACTGTCAAGAAACCCACCTCAACGCCGAAGCTAGAGTACGATACACTGCTTGATAATCATGCAGTCCAGACTCAGTATGCCGTGTCAGTTCACAACCGTTTTGAGGCTCTCCAAAATGAAGGCATGGCGAAATTGGAAGTCCTAAAAGAAGCGGCAGTTATCACTGTAAAGGCAGCTGTGCCAAAGCGTGAAAAAAGAATAAAGAAAAAGTGGATGACAGATGAGATCCTGGACAAGATGAGTTTCAGGCAAAAGATTTCTGATCGCCGCAGCGCAGAATATGAGCATCTTACAAGAGAAATAAAAAAGAAGTGCAGGGAAGCGAAGGAGACTTGGCTCAGTGAGAGGTGCGAAGGTATCGAAAGAAGCAATCACACAGAGTCCAGCACAATGAATAGGAAGATAAAAGAAATGATCGGCTCTAAAGAATGCTCCTCTACAGGATGCATTAATTCAAAAGATGGCGAAATCATAATGGAAAATGAGAAAATCCTTGAAAGGTGGGCAAACTACATAGGTGCGCTTTTTTTCGATGAAAGAGACCACAATCCAGAGATTCGGAAATCTTTTGAAGGCGCCAGGATACTAAGTTCCGAAGTCCGTGCAGGATTAAACAAAATGAAAAAGAACAAAGCAGCTGTTCCAGATGAAGTAGTGCTTGAAATGATTTCGGCATCGAGAGGCTCGCAGAAGTTCTAAACGACATTTACGACAGTGGAGAAATTCCAGAAGACCTTAGTAAGTCGATCTTCATAGCCCTTCCAAAGACGCCTGGAGCAACTGAATGTGAACTACACCGAACGATAGGTCTAATGAGCCACGTGTTCTTCTCCGAGTCCTGAGATACGCAAACGAAGCCTCAGATAACCAAACAACAGTTTGGATTCGTCGAGGACGCCGGTACAATGAACGCTATCTTAATAATGCGGATGCTTTCGGAAAGAGCCATCGAAATGCAAAAGGATCTCTACGTTTGCTTCATAGACTACAGAGGCATTTGATAAAGTGCAGCATACAGAGCTCTTCGACCAGCTGCAGAATCTAGACCTGGATGGAGAAGACGTAAGAACCTTTACTGGGAGCAAACAGCATGCATGTGTGCACGAGAGGAAATCAGTGCACACACCGACATCAAAAGAGGCTTTCGACAGGGATGCGTATTCAGCCCAGATCTTTTTAACATCTACAGTGAAATCATCCTAAGAGATTTAGATCCATTATAAGGGATCACCGTAGGTGGGCAGAATACCAACAACCTGAGATACGCTGATGATACCGTCCAAATTGCCGAATCAAAGGACAAGCTGCAAGAACTACTCGACACCGTCGTAGCCAGCTAAAGCAAAGGCCTGTCAATCAACGTAAAGAAGACAGAGCATGGTGATCAGCAAGCCAGAGCTGCTAAACAGTGCAACCTATCTATCGGTAATATACTGATCAAGCAAAAACAGCAGTTCAACTACCTCGGCAGCATGATCACTACTGATGGAAGATTTAACCGAGAAATCCGGATCGGATTGGCAAAAGACGCTTTCGTGAAGTTGGGGAGAATACTGAAGCATAGCAAAATTTCGATGTCTACCAAAGTCAGAATTTTAAACTGCTACGTGTTCTCCATCCTCACCTATGGCAGTGAATGTTGGACATTTTCAAACGAAATGGAATGCAGCAGCTGAGATATTGCTCTTCCTGGACAGAGAGAGTTTCAAACGACGAGGTGTTAAGACGAGCAGGCGTCGAGTGTTCTCTCCTCAAATTAATCCGGAAAAGACAATTGGAATTCCTGGGACATATGCGGAAAGAAGGACTGGAAAACCTTAGCATCACGGGAAACATCGATGGAAGGCGTAGCAGGGGGGGGGGGGCAGAGGTTAACATATATTGCCAGCATCAGCAAATGGACGAACCGAACTGGGCAAGACATATTGAAGGGCACCAAAGACCGGAGGATGTGGAAGTCCATGATCACCAACGTCCCTGCGGGATATGGCACATGAAGAAGAAGAAGAACACTTCTTCGAGCCTCGTAAAACCGCCCTAAACAAAGCAATTCATCACGTGTGATCAGCGTGATATTCATATTTTATTTTGTCTACTTGCCCGCCAAAGCACCTCCTCAAAAATGGTCATGGGTGGGAGATTACTTAAAAATTAATAGGCGGGGGAAGAATAAGAATGACCTGGATGGAAAATTTTTGAAAAATTAATTAGCGGGGGCGGGCGGGGGGCGTCTATTAGGCATTTAAGAGTAAGTGACCATTTTGCGTTTCAAATATTTGATTCCGGGTTAATAAACAAAGAAACGTTTAATTCCATTCTCGCGTATTGTTCGAGTGCTACACGTAAGCATATTAAATGGACGTTTAGGACACAGTCTGGGTGTCCGAGAAACGAATCCTTTGTCTTTCTGAACTTTTTCCTTATGGTACGTTTTTACTACTCCATTCATAAAAAAGACCCTTAATCCAATTGCCTTTGCAAACATGGTGTACAGTAGCAGTAATTTTGACATTTGACAAATTACTTAGTCATATTAAGTGCTTATTGAACCAGATTCTAACTGTTTAAACATTTAGAATTCACCTCTGTAAGTGGATATTTAAAAACATATGTAATTAATGCATGCTTATGGTGTAAAAATGCACTAAATCTACCTGAAAGCATTAGTGTTGAGTAGGAAAATTTGTAAATATGACTTACCTGTTAATTACTTAAAATTAGTAATTAAGTAAGTATTTAATATATGGTTTTGATATGAAAGTTGAAATTTTTTATTACAATTGCGTTTATTTTGGTCAAAAGTACTTTCACTGTCACAAGATGCCGGAATAAGGAAAACAAGCAAAGTGAGTTTTTATCAATACAAAAAACAAAAGCCACCTAACCGACGAAAGCCGGCCACTTTTTTGACCGACTGTCAAAACAATTGATGACCATATATAAATGCTTTTTGTCTACAAACAGGAGCTGATAATAGTTAATCATGAATTGCCTCAAACGCTCCTAAATAGAAGGCAGACATCGCTCTCACGGTACCTTGACCTGTTTTAGCTCGAAATTTTACACAATTCCCATTTGAGGAATGAATACTGTGCTATAGCCAGGTTCGTATGCTCTTTGTTTTTAAGGTTGATTCATACAGTAAAACATGTAGCTAGTTTTTCAAAGAAAAACTTTTTGTTGATCGGAATAGTCCAAAACGACAGCGCAAGATTGTACACGACATTGTTAAATGTGATTCCTCTAAAGCACTGAAATCATCGCTGAACCGTGAATGCTGTTAAAATTTGGAACTGAACTTCAGAACAAAAACAGAGGTTAAATCAAGAAAACCAGACAAGTCTATTCTATGTCCTCTCGTTCTTTCAGTCTGTATACAGGAGTGTGGTTTTCCACAAGCTAAATAGACTCTAATCTTCTGTAATGGGTAACAAATTACAAGATAATGCATCTATATATTTACATTATATAAATATGATAAACATGTTCTTAATTTTACAGGAATTTCTAGAGAGAAAATATTGAACAGAAAATGAACTTTTTTGTTTATCCATAAGGTGAATCAGTCTGCAACAATAAAAAAACTACATATTATCTTTTTTGTATTTTCTTTCCCTTTGGTCAAAGAATGGAACACAAAAATCAACCAGCCTAATGAGAATCTGTAACAACATAAGACAGCAGACACTGCTGCTCGCTGCTACGTTAAAAGATAAAAAATTCTCCGGTCTAAGCTGATCGTAACATTTGAAAAATAAGGCTTGTTTTACCTTAGCTAATTTACAATAAACTAGAATAGTTACAAGTTTCTGCCAACTCGGATAGTTTTCATTTTTTGAGAATGCTAAATCCATGTGCAAGGATGGAGTCTTTATGAACTTTGTTCTTTTATTTTCTTTTAAGTAAATAACCAGTTTTCTAATGTTAACTAATTTAAACGTTTCCCGCTTAAACATATTGTGACAAAAAATACATCCTTTTATTCTCTTTGAGCGTGTCTCCGTCCCTTCATCAATCCCTCTGTGTGTGTTTGTTTGTGAGTGTGTGTTTGTGAGTGTGTGTGTGTGTGTGTGTGTGTGTGTGTGTGTGTGTGTGAAATGTACATTGTTTTATTATTGTAAACATTTCTAATGATGTGACATACTACATAAAAATTCCTAAATTCTTGCTGACCTGCCGCGTACTTGAAGCAACTCTGCTGCCAGTGGTAAAACGACTAACCAGTGCGTCTCCCCTTGGATCTTACTACCAGTCATTTTGCTGTGCAGGAAAACACAACAAAAGACATGATTCAATATGATAATAGTCCTTACGGTTACACAAGAAAAAAAACTGGTATTGGCAAGAACTAGGCATATGCCAAGACTCCGTGTCAAAGTAATGCAAATCTCGAAGTCCTCTTTGTTTCTTAATAATAGCACACCTAAGGACTAAAGTAGCACCTAAGAAGTAGCACCTGAGAAGTAGCACCTAAGAAGTAGCAGCTCGTAAAACTAGATTTACCAACTAGTTATGTCTGCTATCATTTATCTGTCATATCACATTGCAAGTCAAGATCCAATACTGATGTAGATAATACATGTAGAAAAAAAGGAGTAATAACAGAAGACAGATTGGATTGTGCACACTGGGATGCACCGAAACAATTTAATTCACAGGTCAAAATACCCCGAGGCAAGCTCCCTACGAAGGGGAAAACGTATCGTACTACTACCTTTGAAAAACTCGATGGGCACAGATGTGTATCAAATACGACTAAATGTAAATCCTTTATGAATCGGAACCAAACCACAAGTTGTGAGCACGATGCAACATTTGATTCTTACAACTACATTGTGTGCCATGATAACAAGTTAATTTGTTTTTGATTTGTTTTGTTTTTAAATTATTGCACATACAAAGATGCTCTATGAATTCGCTAGGAATAATCTTATGTGCGGCAAAAATATATTAAAACAGGGTAATCAGTTGGTGTCATATAGTACAGTACAGTACAAAAATGGACAGGATATCATAGTATAAATTTACGCAGTACAATATAGCTAGAAAAAGTATTCAATAAAATAGAAAACATTATCCAGTACAGAATGTAATAAAATATGATATGAATTGGTGGCATAATATAGTACACCTAGAACGGAAGAGAAGCAGTAAACAAGGAAAGAATAGGAGTGATATAATACTAGTTTAGTGTACAGTTAGGATAACAAGCAGTAGAGTAAGTAGCTAACAACCGATTGCAATACAGTGTAAAGGGATAATAAAGTATCTGGGGGCAATAGCTCTGTACCTCACTGCAGACGATAAACTCCTGGGTTTTCCTTTATGAAACCCAATTTGACAGCTTAGGAATTCTTATACCGTTTTGTATAAGAATTTCTTATACACTTTTCAATAACTTCAACCTTGGCCCAGTGCGACAAATTTGGGATCTGGCGAGAAATAGATCGAATTGGAGGGCAATGCGAAGAGAAGTTCGCCAAACACCGGATCGGTGAAGACACCTATGATGATGATGATGATGATGATGATGATGATGATGATGATACAAACCCACAAAAGCGTTTTAAAAATTAAAAAAATAGCAAGTTTAGAAATTGTAACATGAAAATATAAAATTAATGTACCTTGAGTGTACAGAGTGATGATGTAGAAAGCAAAACGTAGTAAACCCATAATATCAGATAAAGGAATTCACTACTACGACTGTTCGGAGTAAATCTTTTTATATGATTAGCGATAAAAGTATTCAATATCTACCACTGCTATCACTTCTACTGATTCTTTCGCTTTAAAAATGGAATAAGGAATGGAATAAGAATCTAAAGTTTATAGATGATGGTAGTGATAACAAGGATAGTGATGATGATAATGATGGTGACTGGAAACGCTAAAGAAAAGTATCAAAGGGTCTGAATAAACAATGACCAAAAAAGTTATGAATTTCATATTATAAAAAATATACATATTATGCTACCACTATCATGCAGTAGAGAAATATCCTTCTTTTTGCTAGTATCGTGTCCTTTGAAACGAGGATAAATTCTTAACGTAGTACTTGTGCCTTATCAATTTTGTATCTGCATCCCGTCAGTTATATTACTCCTGTCCTCCTGAATTACTCCTTTGATCAGTTTTACAATCACCAAGAAACAAGAAGCTATTATTAAAGCACGATTATTAAAGTGTCATCAAGAAAACAGTAATCGCTAAAAGCACTTAAAGTTAATATGTTTTCATGTTTAAAATGTTGTACTGGATGTATTGGTGATATATGGGTCAAACGATACCAAACAACCAGCCTCCCTTCTGAATTGTTATTACATCTTAAATGCGGAGTTACCACATCGCCACAAAGCAGGATGGAAAGAAAATTGTGAAATTTAACCTAATTTAACCCCAATCCCCCATGAAAACCCAATTCAATCAATAAAAACGTACGCCAGGTTCATATTATTGAAGTAAGCTTAACCTCTGATGCAGCAGTTACCTTTCATTGATTATCTGATCTATTACGATGAAGCGATACGGTGATGATAAGACTGCCTCTTAAACACCTGCACTGACAAGTTCTAAATACCTACTATAGCATTTTAATTAAACAATAAATCGCAAATATAAATAAACTAATCAGAATATACACAAAATAATGCTAAGAGTATAAGTCGAAATCAATAAAAACCCTCTTTTCGCTGTTGCGCTATTTGTCAGCTATACATCCACATAACATAATGGTTCATTATGTTTAGCTGACGATTGTGAAAACATGAACCTGACAGTTCTAAACTAAGTTTTGTTGATTTTTTTGTCGTCCATCATGATAGCTCTAATATTCTTATATTATTGAGCAGTGTCGATAGCTAATAATTACTTCGATACTAGTATATATATATGTGAAGTTACCCGACCACGTGTGTTGTCCCTTTGGAAGTAAATCGTCAAGCATATTATTACTACACATTTTACGGCAAGAATGTAGTGAAATTTCGAATCAAGTTAAGACTCCTCACAACTTACGTTAGTGTTTGAATTTCCATTTGCGATCGTCATGACTGAACGACGATCAATATCAATATCATTATTATAAAAATTATCCTTTTAATATAATAACTATAAAATTAATACCACCACCAATAAATATGAGGGACAACTTTAACATCAACCTAAAAATAGACGTTGCAGACAAATCTATTTATTTCTTTTAGCTGAAACCTTCCTTTAACCTTTCTTTGACCAGTAAAATTACCCAAAATGCTGAGCAGCACTATCGTGACTGATACACGTAAGAGGGATTCATCTTTGTACACATAATTTATTTTGTGATTCATTCCCTAAGACTTGGTCCTTACATCAAATCAAAAGCCGTTTTTAATACTTGTCTGCATTAAACAGAGTTGTTGCGTAGCAATTATGTTTTATCAACTCTTCAAAGAAAATTTGTACGACTATGCATTAATACATGTATTTAAACAATTTGGACTTGCTTAAGAAAATTTTCTTTAAAGAAAAGCTGTTTATGCTACCCAATAGCTAGAATTGGGTGGCATAGTCAATAATAACGATCGTCAGACAATTATCATGTACCTGTCTGAAAACCAAAATAATTTTACCTCATTTTTTAGAACCGTTACGGCCTTGTTGATGAGCGCGTGTTCTATTGCATTTGTATCTCTTAATTTTTGAGAAATCTACTGTTGTTTTAAAGCTTACTTAAGCGAAATCAATTGCTGTTTTACAAGTCTAATTCTGTTGTCCTTAACTAAGAATGGTACCGAAATGTTCAGACAATAAAACAAAACAAAAAAATAAAAGAAATACCATGAAATTAATAGCATTGTCTGTTACAGGTGATGGGCTAAAAATCCAGGCAAAATCTTTTCATGACTCGAGAGCAGAAAGAGGAGGAAAATATCCGTTAAGCCAATTTCAATAAATCTAATTATAACCATTATTTAAGAAATTAGTTTAACTAAAGGCAAGACCGTATTTAAACAACAGTCTTGCTCTGACTTAAATACGTTGTTATGAGGGTTGGTATCAGATCGACACGCATTTATTGCAACTTGACATAATACTACGAAAAATTCCAAATTTGCGGCTGTCGGATTTTTATTCTTTCTACGATGAATTGATTCGTAGTGTGGAAACAATAGTTACTATTATTGACTTATTTCTTGGAAACAGAAACAAAATGTGAAATTGGGACCAGTTTAAAAGGCTGTAAACGTAATAAAAGAAGCCATCATGTAATTATTTCCATACAAAACACATTTACCTAATCAGATTTATCTAACTCGTGCACAGGGTACACAAGAGAAAACATTTCCAAGGCTATCAACGACAATGTCTACTAATATATAAATATTATTCATAGGGTACCTAACCATTCATGCTTGTTCGAAAAGGTGACAGGATGGGGTACAATGGGTCTTCAAGAATCGACACAATAATTGTCTTCGGTAATAATTACTTTCCCTAACTATTTTAAAAATATCCAAAATCATTTAGGGCAAAAACGCAGGTCTTACTGGATATAAAAGAAGTACCAATTTAACATGAGAAATTAAATATTAGTATCGTAAAAATTTAGGAAGATTTGAAATTTAAAAATCAACTTCAAAAAAGCCGATTTTGCAGATAAATATAACTATGGTTTATAGCATCCTACCTGCGATGTACTATCCACTTCTGGAAATTCGGTTTGTAATTTTCAACTTTATAAATCCCCGCATCACAAAATCAAAATAACACAATCTCAAAAATGTATAGCTTGTAACTGGTAACATAATTAAACCAAGAACGTTTTCTTCATTTTCCATGTCTATCGCTGGCAAGAATCTCCCACAATAATTGGAGTGCAGTTGTTGTCTTTAAATCGTGCTTTTCCCTGTCATAAATACTTAATGTCTTTTACTCCCCTTAATCACGGGTATACCATACTATTATTAATCATCTTGTTTCATGGTTCCCAGCAGTTCAATTCTGCATTTAAAATGTTAAAGATAGGTTGAGATCACGTTTGTCCTTTTGAATATTTCTTCTCTAAATCCTGTCTAAATTCTTCTTTCAAACGGAGAAGGCACCTTACATGAGACAAAAGTATACTGAAACACGTCACAAACACCTTACTGATTACCAGTACACTTCACAACACTAAACTATACTATAGCATACTATACTACACTAATAATGTACTATACTAATATTATATTGTACTTTACTATACCATACTATACCATACTATCATATACTGTACTATACTATACTATTCTATACCACACTACGCTATACTATACTATACTATACGAATAATGTACTATACTATACGATACTATACTATACTATATTATAATATACTATCCTATCCTATACTACACTATACTATAGCATACTACACTATACTATACTATATTATACTATACTGGTATACAATGTATACAGGTATAAAACTGGTTACATTTAGTTGAAAATCCGATATCCAAACAAAGCGTACAATATATTAATAATAAAATCCTGCAAAAGGTTCATACATAGAATTTAATTCACTTAAAATTTCCGAGCCTTGATCTCCAAAGTTCGTCTAAACATCCGAAAATTTGCATGTTGCCTTTAACAAGACTCGCAATTTGTTTTTTGTGAAATAATGTTTAGTCGTAGCGCCAAATTGATCAATGGAACTATTTAACTGTAGTGTGTAAAATTGTAGCGTGTTTTTCATCGATTAAATGTATTACTTTTTTCTATGGTGGTAGCCAAATAACGGAGGAATTGTGGGGAAATGGGCTGACTTATACAAAGGAAATATGAAACAACTGCAAACGTTTATTAAGGTATAATGGGTCAACTTAAACACCGTCAAATACGGAACCTATGTATTCATCAGTATCCGGGATCCGGATTTAAAAAACTGACAGGAGTTGTGCTTTTTTTCCAATCTGAAGGTACAATCCCAAAGGCTATGCTGTGGTTTATAAGATTGGGGAGTTTGATATCCTTTGCATTCTGCAGCAGGGCAGAAAATAAATCCAGCAGCCTTCATGATTTTCAGCTTCTTTTGAATAACTGTACCTCCTAGAAGGTGTTACTTTTTTAATAAGAAGCTCTTTATGTTTTCATTGGAATATCAATAGGCATTTTTCATCTTTGCAAAACACTGTACAACTTACGACGTAGTTGGTTGTACTATGTTTGAAAAGAAGTTCTTAAATTTAATTGCTATTTCTTTTCCGTCTGTGCATTTTTTTGTCAATAACCGAGTAAGTCTGGGCACACCAGGAATTTTTCTGAGACGTCGGGTTCATTTCTTTCTTTTCTAAAATCCTGGATCCTCATGAGTGTTCTCTCAGTACATTTTTGTTGTGGCTTCCTTTAGTTTTCCTGTTAAAGTTAATTATATCATTACAATATATTTTTTTATATTATACTAATATTATATTATATTATATATATATATATATATAAAAGAACCAAACAAAGTCATGACTGTGATTTATTCTAAGACACTGTCCCGTGGCAGTATTCCATCCTGTATGCACTTCAAATTTCTCAAATCGAATGTTATAACTACTTACCGTCGATATTGCCGACTTGAGCGAAAACGAGTAATATCAAAAGATGGAGAATGTGGCATATGTATCAGAAATACATCAGGCGAAACCAGAAATTCATACCTGTGGTAAAGATACGTTAAAATATTGAATAATAAAAAAAGTATGGGGCAATTCACAGCGAAAAATATCAGAAATTTGGATAGTTTTAAACTGGAATAGAACTAGCACTTTTTACTTCCTGGAGGCATCTGGTTTTCAAGTTGTGCAATCGGGGCTGCATTCCTAATTGGATCATAACCTTAATCTTAAAACCGATTATGTTTATACTCTATATAAGCCTTTCTCTATCAATAGCAAAATTTATTTAGTAAAAGTACAGTAATGTTGTAATATTACGATATAAATGTATATTTTATATAATCTAAAAATTAAATATATATATACAAATATAAAGATTACAGCATATATATATATATATATATATATATATATATATATAGCATAACATGTTATACAATATATTATTTAATAACAAATCATAACAGGAATAAAGGTAAATAAACAAAAATCTATTTTCTAATATATGTTCTTCGACTTTCCATACAAAGTCTGTACATTATAACAATATTTCTTCTTTAAATGCCATTTGCTTCAAAAAACAATTTCAACAATGAGCTTTACTTTTGGGCGAATGGATTGGCAATATTATTATATCTACAGTTATGGTGCATATATAATCTATATGTATTTATAGAATCTATAAATACATATACACATGCTAATACTTAAAAAAGGATTTGCATGCCTCGATTTTGATGCAGTATAAATGAAGTAAAGCTTAATGACCAACACCTTAAAGATTAAGTTTCAAGCAATGCTTATCTACGTTTTAAACATTGATAAATCTGACCACAGATCGTCAGTTACACAAAGGCAAAGTAGTCATTGTTTTGTATATATTCGCAGTCGCACAAGGCAAATATAAGTTCAGTTGATCTTAGTATGGAATTATATACAATTAATTATCTCGAATACGCCAAAATTCCAATCAGAAATAAGAAGAATCCCATATACGAAGGATCCTAATTTCTTTTTAGGTTCAACGAAAGTTTCCTGGTTGCTAAAATGCATCGTCTGCAGGACGTGTTTTTAATAGCTCCAATATAAACTGAGATGTGTTTGTTCATTTAACAACTTTGCGAATCAGGGTAGACTTTAGGCGCATCATATTTGACAAACTGACAGACGTTCTACCGAACACATCGGGAAATAACTTTGTAAGAGTAACTTTCATGATGGCACTTAGAGTGAGGGGTAGGAGAGCAACTTCCAGATTGCAAAATCAGCAAGTCACCCTCCCTCAGTGAAAAGGTCAAATACGTTGTTCCCAAATTGGGTATGGCAAATAGGTGAGGCATAGTCATGGCTAACAATCTCTGGCGCTGCAAATAGGAGAAACCAGAAATTAATCTACTATTTCAAGGTTTCAGAGCAAAAAATACCCCTGGGTAATTTTCCAAAAAATGAATTCTGTTTTTTGTTGCTGTTGAATAAACTATATTAAATCTAATTAAGTCTGATAAACAATTTTTTGGTCTTGGCTATGGTAAAAAAAATCAATAACCGTAAATATAAACAAAAATTGAAACAAATAAAATCACAGTTATTTTGATCAGGCCTGTTCGCTAGGGCTAGTTTGTTATGACGGCAGAAAACGAAACAAAAGCGATATTTTGTAAATAACAAAACCACAGGAAAAATAAAAAAAAGGTCAATCATCTCCTGCGAATGGGTGTAAAAAACATTAAAGGCCAAGTACGATAAGGCAACAAAAGAAAGATATGAATAAATTCAAAGTGAGTTTTAATGATTTCGATTCACTGAAATAAAGCAATAAAAACTGCAAACAATGCAGATTTCAGTCATCAAAGTAAGTACGAGCCAGTCATCAATTTTTCTGTATCTGCTCCGTTAATTCTGCTTCTGCGAAAAAAACCCACAATTATATTTCAGTATGGTAACTTACCCCTGAGCGTTGAGTTCCATGATATGAGACACTTTATTCCATCCGAAGCCAACGAAGCGCATGTCGTATGAAGAAACATTGGAGTGTAACATTACATATGGCTCAAAATCTGGCTTCCAGGAAATCTATGGCATTAAAAACGATTGGAATTCACGTATTTGTATTTCTAGGATATAAATAAACTGTAATACATGATGATAAAAATAATCACTAATGCCAGAAGGAAAAGGTAGACCAATATAATATGCTGGAGTACCAATTGGAAATGACAGTATGACGAACCCTTGGGCATTTGTTATGCCTTGTATTTTCAAAGTACTTTGCACCACCAGATCAAGGCCGTGTAAAAGAGAACAATAACAAAAATCATAATCATAATTATGATAATAATAATCATAATTATGATAATAATAATCATAATCATGATAGTAATAATAATAGTAATTATTATTATTATCATTATCATTATAGTAAATATTAAAATGCATCCGGCTGTAGAGTTCCGACGTTTGTCAATAAGGTTACCCTTTCCCACAACTACCTCCTGGTCATCCTTGGGCAAGGAGAAAGAGAAATGGCTGGAACAGTCAAGATATTCAAAAGTAAAATTAGAAAGAATCAAAGTAAAAGATGGAAAGAAAAGGGATAATAGCATGTTTAGGTAGGATCAAAGACGATTTTACAGAGGTATTGAATAACAACAAGAAAGGAATGGAAAAGTTCCAGAAATGGGAAAGTTTGTGCATTTTTGGCCACTTACACGGGAATAGAAAAATGTGACACCTCACAAAGAATGGTTGAGCAGAGTGCCACAGAAGATTAGGGAAAAGGTTATACCAATGACTGAGTTAGAGATTACTGAGAAAGGATTATATGAAATAGTAAAAAAGAGAAAGAACTGGTCGGCCCCAGGTGTTAATGGCATACAAAACTACTGGTTGAAGAAGTTTATTGCTTCTAGGAAATCAGTGGTTAAATGTATGAATAAATGAATTAAAAGCACGCAGGGAATACCAAAATCGAAGGCAAATGGAAGGTCAGTGCTATTGCTAAAGATAAATAGTTTGGATATACTTGATATAATTAAAAACGGAGGTGGAAGATATTTTGCAGATAAACAGTAACGAAGTGAACTTTCGTAAAGGATTTGTTGTATGCAATAAACTAAAGAAAGAACTCAAGGAGGAAACAAAAGAAGTGCGTTCAAAGAAACTTGAAAATGGAAAGTAAAATAATTTTGGGGTAAACAAAAGTGGACTCTGGATAGTTGAAGTGCAACACAGACCCTAGGAAGACAGGAGGAATATTCGACGTGCTGTAGAAGATTTGGAAAAAGTAGCCTGGAAGAAAGTTAAAGGAATTGTATAAGTAGGCATTTGCAGGATATGTGGTGAAATAAGGAAGAGAGTACAACACTTTTATCAGGATGAAAAAAGCTAGTGGAGTCACAGTATATGAGAAGATATGATAATGCACTAAAGATATTGGCAGTCTAACGTGGAAAGAAAGGAAGTTTATTTAAAGAAAAGACGGTGTGGTACAATGAAAAAACGCTGAAAAGGGCATGTCTTTGAGAACAACGGCAAAAAGATCGTGTTGGATTGGGAACATCAAATAAGGAAGGACTGTACAGCAAGAAGGCCAGACATGACTTTGGAGGTCGAGACAAAAAAAGAAATATACTTTGGAGTGTTGATCATGCATAGAGGATCAGTTGAAAAATGTGGTGTGTTGATCATGCATAGAGGATCAGTTGACAGAAGTAGAAGTAATGGAATATCACTGCAAACAGGAGAACAAATTAAAGTAATTGATCAAAGTGGATATAAATATCTTGGAGTCTTGGAATTTGACGGAATTATACAAAGAGACGTTATTGAATCTTTCAAACAGGAATATTTCAGAAGGTTGAGGTTAGTTTGCAAGAGTAAGCTTCATGGAAGAACCAAAATTAGGGCAGGGAATACCTGGGCAGTTTCGCTATTGAGATATGGTGCAGAAATTTTGGATTGACGAGTAAATGTGTTAGATGAAACGGACAGGAAAACAAGAAAAATACTGACCATCAATAAAGAATTTCATCCAAAAAGTGACAAAGATCGACTGTATTTTTCCAGGAGTAAAGAGGGAAGAGGGTTAATAGGCTGCAAAGGATCTGTCAGAGCTGAAGAAAACAACCTTGGTTGGTATGTCGAGCAGCAAACTGAGCCACTGTTAAATGCTGTCAAAAGGAATGGGATAATCCAAACTGATAGTTCCTTGAATCCTAAAGACTATAAGATGAGAGAAAAAGACAAGAATCTTGATTCCTGGAAAGAGAAGAAAACGTATGGGCATTTTGTTAGCGAGTTGGAGGGAAAGGATGTTGAAAATTCTTGAAAATGGCTTAAGTCATGTGATTTTAAAGGGCCAACAGAGGGATTAATATGTGGTGCCCAAGCGCAAGCCATAAGAATGAATAGCATCAAGCATTTCATAGATAAGTCTAGAGAATCATCTTTTTGCAGGATGTGTGGTGAGAGAAATGAAACTGTTCACCATACAATTAGTGAGTGTACTGTATTGGCAAGAAAAGAATATCTAAAGCGCCACAATAACGTTTGCAAATATATACACTGGAAATTATGAAAAACGTTTGACCTGGAAGCGGTAACGAAATGGTATGAACACGAGCCACAGGGAGTGATGAAGAATAACTCATGTAAGATCATGTGGGATTTTGTAACACAATGTGATAGAAAAGTGATTGCAAGAAAACCAGACATGGTTGTAATAGATAAGAATAAAAAAAGAGACAAATGGTATATATGTGACGATACCTGGAGATGGGAGGGTGCTAGAAAAAGAACAGGAGAACGTTCAAAAGTAGACCTCTAAGAGAAGAGATTGCTCGACTGGGGAAAATGAAGAAGATTGAAATTATCCATGTAATCGTGGGTGCGTTGGAAAGTTTCTCGAAGAACTTTGAAAGCTATGTTAAACAAATTAGGATAACGATGAATGTAGAACATGCCCCCAAAACAGCACTGTTAGGTACAGCCCGAATCTTACGGTTGGTCCTAGGAGATTAAAGCTACAGGTGAAAGAGTTTTGATTCCCTAGATGCCAGCTACCTATCTGGGATCACATCAATAACAACCGAAGCAAATGAGAACTAACGCTTTGTGAGAAAACAAATCAAACATAATAATAATACCAGGACACGTATAAATATTGAGGGGAAACAAGGGAGAAGAAACCCAAAATAAATGATAAAATGACATTCGTTCCTATTCCAGTGTGCATCTTCGTCATCAAACCTTTCAAACAGGTTTTTAGTAAAACACGGATACAAAAATACGAATGATAAAATGATATTCGTTCCTATTCCAGTTTCCATCTTAGTATTCAAAGTAATTTTATCATTTTTTCGAGTATTTCTATAATAGTTATCAGTTGTAAAACTGTAAAATGAAAATTACTATCAATATATAGTTTCAAAGTAAACTGCGGTACAGCAAAACATAGTAACTGTATTTGGTATCATTCAATTCAGTCATAATAATTAAAATTATACCCATAACTCAGTTTCAAGACTGTAGCAGAGCCAGGCTATTTTAATGGTTACGTAACGTACAAGGCATAAAGCCATTATGTGTATGGAACTGGGAAAAAAATCCCTCAAAACCTCAAACCATTCCCCCCCCCCTCAAAAAAGCCCCATTCAACCCCAAACCAAAACCGGTTAGCCCACGTGATGTCAGCCTAACATTCAAAAATATTCAAATTTTATGATGGACTAACCACACATTTCAAAATTCAATCGTCGCGCAAAACAACTACCATCATTCAACAGAAAGATTTCAATTATAATATAAATAAAGCTTCGACATTGCTTTTTAAACTTCTTTTGAAGGAAAGGAAAGGCCACAAAAAAAAATGGAGAACAGTACTTTGCTGGAAAACTAAACCATTCGAAAAGTAACTGTCCTGAACTGTTTTGAAATGCTTAGAAACAAAGGGAAAACGAAGTGGGAAACCTTTAAAGAAGCGACAGTAACTGCAGCAAAAGAAGTTGTACCTAAACGGGGAAAAAATCAAAGAACAAGTGGATGACCAATGCGATCTTGCACGAAATGCGCTCCAGACAACATATTTCCAACCGCGGAAGTGAGGAATATAAGCTGGAGAACATGGAAATCAAAATAAAATACAGGGAAGTCAAAGAGATCTGGCTTAACGAAAAGTGCAAAGAGTTTGAAAGATACAAAAGTAAGGAACCGGGCGCTATACACAGAAAGATTGAGGAAATATCTGGTTGCAAACGTTGTTCCTCTGCAGGTTGCATAAGATCAAAGGATGGTGAAGTCGTAATGAAAAGGGATAAAATCCTTGAACACTGGCCAGAATACATCTGAGAACCTTTTGCAGATGACAGAGAAAGGCGATAACAATAACAATAAAGACAATAACCCCTTTTCAATACAGAGGGTTACAAGTTAGTATTTTTTCTCTTTACTCTTTAACCCCCCCCTCCCCCTAGCCATTTACCCGTCTTCCAATGCCGTCTCGGCAAAGGTCTAAAATCTCAGTAGTCTGCCACTTATAATGAGTATGCAGGTCGGAAGCTGTACGTTCACAGGAACTTGGCTGTGGCTCGAACGGGGAATCTCTTGCATGGCAGTGAACTACTGGTCTACTACTCGGCAACTACTTCTTGTTATCGTAAACCAAAGCTCACAGGGAGTCAATAAATTTACTGTACCTTGTAAGGATTTATACTAGACGTCCATTCGTCAAACAAAGTTGGGGCATGCCCCTGTGGCCAAACATCAGCTCTAAAATTCAAAGGAAACACTTTCAGCATTGAGTAAGTTGTTTAAAATTAAGAAAAGAGATCAATATCAGGAATTCTTTTTTTGAACGACGAAAAAAAATTCATTCTGCATTTAAAACTTTCAAACTAAAAAATAAATTGGCGTCATTTAATTATTCGTACTTCCTTTTTAATCTATAACTTCTTTTAATATCTATACTGATAAACAACAACCTTTAGTGTTCAATCTATTAGACTGCGTAGACTTTAGTATTGTTGAATCACTTTCTCTGCTTAGCTACCGTTAAAATGGAGTCATTTACTTCCGATACACGATCTATTAAAACGTTTACACTTATTAATCTGTCAATAACAACAATACCTGTAATAATAATAATAATAATAATAATTATTATTATTATTATTATTATTATTATTATTATATTATTATCATTATTGTTATTATCATTATTATACAGGCTGACGTGTTCAGACATTCAGTTGTCTTAACTTGACCAACGTTAAGCTCCACCCAGTGCACGCTTTAATACAGTATGACCTACACGACTCTCTTGAAATTCTTTAAATTCTTCCCTGACTTTTTTCCTTCATTGGAGACGGTCTGCAGTTATCACTTCCCAGTTATTTACATCAATCTCCAGTAGTTTCAAATTGCTCTTCAGCACACACTTAAACCTTTTTTCGGCTTGTGTTGTGGTCCTTTTCCTTTGGATAACTCACCATAAAACAACTGTTTAGGGAGTCTTTTATCTTCCATCCTGACAAGGTTTTGGGTCCAGCGCATCTGATTCCGGATGATACACATCTCAATGCTGGCGCTGTTGGATCGTTCAAGGACTGCAGTATCAGGTGTGAAAGAATTCCAACTGATGTTCAGGATTCTCCAGAGATAATTTTGATTTAACCTTTCCAAAAGCTTAAGATGTCTCCTATATGTAGTCCATGTTTCTGAGCCATATAACAAAGTAAGCAAGCACACATGCTTTAAAAACACTTAATAAATTTTTTACAAATATATGTAGATATATAGACAAAAGTTTTGTGAACTGGATTTAACGTGGGAAAGTAGTAAACTTTAATTTAATGCAGAATATTTTGCAGCTCTGCGTTAAACACAGGCTATGCTATTTTTCACCATAACCAGGGGGGAAGATGGGGGATTATTAGCGGCAAAAACGGTGACAGCGTGACTCCCTTTTAAAGACAGAGAACTACAATAAAAAAAAAGCTTGACCAAAAAACTTAGAAATCTTAATCAGAATAACAATTACTTTGCAACCCTGACTTGCAGTCATTATGTTCTTTATATTGTATTGTGTGTGTATATTCACTTTGGCGAGTGCCAGGACCGAAATAGGGAATCAGATGTACCTGTTTTCAGTGACAAAGAGGGGGTGATCAGGTTTTACTAGCAAATTCACGTATTTATCGTAAAAGCAATCAACAAATGTTACTTTGGCTACTTAATCAAATGTTCCGGGAGGTGCCGGATAACTATGCAAGTAAAAAATTAGTCTTTGTTGTGCAAACCATAAAAACGGCCGGTACAAAATATAACCATTATATAAATTCATTACCGAAATGGTTTTATACTGCCTTGTGCTATAAGTGACTGAAGTTGACGTTTTGTTCTTGGAAAATCAAATCTATATTGAAATGTTTCGAACGCGGGAACAACCAAGGCCTGAAAATAAAAAAGGAGAAGATATGGAGAAAGTAAGCATAATTAAATGATTTTGGGATATGTTATAAAAATAGAAAAGTAGTAGGTAAAAAATTGCTTGCTCTCGTAATTCTTACTATATACACACACATACACATACACACACTCCAGAATGGCAGGTCCCAAGCCCGGATGAGAAAGAAGGCAGATTGGGCGAGGACCTAGCAACCTTACACTGTTAAACCAAAGCTTGCTACAGAAACGCAACAAGACCACTATCCAAGGAGAGGAAGGGACCTTAACAAGGGGACATGTGATAACCGCTGGTGAAAGCCGTACATCAAAGAAGGCCACATGGCTTTCTTTGATGCACGGACAATAGAAGTCAAGAAGAGCAAGAGAGCAGACAAGCACAGGTACATCAACGGCCTGGTGGCGGAAACTGAGAAAGCAGCTGCCAATAACAACATGAAGCGGCTATGCAACACTACTAAGAAACTGTCAAGAAAATAGGGCAGGCCCGACCGACCAGTTGAGGACAAAGAAGGAAACACCATCCTGGTACCTAAAATGAAACAAACAGATGGGCAGAGCACTTTGAAGTGCTCTTGAATAGACCCGTACCTCCAACTCCTCTGGACATAGAGACAGCTGACAATGACCTGGATATCAATTGTGATCAGCAAACCAGAGAAGAGATTAAAAAGGCCATTAAGCTACTAAGCAAGGGAAAGGCAGCAGGACCAGATGACATCCCAGCAAAGGCGCTTAGGACAGACCTGGTGATGCTGTAGAGAAGCTGTAGTCTGGACTTGTAAAAGTCTGGGAAGAAGTATAAGGAGACTAGAAAGACGATTGCCTCATCGAGCTACCTAAGAAAGAAGACCTGAGCGGCTGCGACAGCTACAGAGGTATCACGCTTCTGTCAATGCCTGAAAAGGTCTTCAATAGGATTATGCTCGACAGAATGAAAAGTGCAGTTCATCTCCTACTCCCAGAACAGCGGGCTGGCCAGAACTAATCATGCATAGATTAAATCGCTACCTTACGTATCATTGTTGAGCAGTCTTTGGAGAGGAACTCCTGATTGAACATTAATTTGTTGACTATGAGAAGGCGTTTGAATGCTTGAAAAGCGAAAGCCTCCGAAAGCTGCTTCGCCACTACGGAGCTCCAGTCAAGCTGGTCAACTTTATGAAGAAGTCGTTAATTTTTATTCAGAGGTGAATTGTATCTGCATGCTGCTTTAATATATATATATAGAAAGACGATTGCCTCATCGAGCTACCTAAGAAAGAAGACCTGAGCGGCTGCGACAGCTACAGAGGTATCACGCTTCTGTCAATGCCTGAAAATTCACCATGGAAATTGGTGGTGATCAAATTTGCTTTCTTGATCTGAAAATTGTAAAGCATAACAACACTTTACAAACGATTGTTTACAGCAAACCAACTGACAGCCATCTTTACTTGCATGGTTCATCCTGTCACCCAAAAGGAACCATAAATGGTATATCGAAAGGAGTTGCTGTCCGGCTACGTAGAATCTGTTCGTCAAAGGATACATTCCTAGCTAAATCCAAAGAGTACCAGGCTTATCTTGCAGCACGTGACCACAATCCAAAAGTTATTCAAGAAAGCTTCGGTAATATTGCTAACCGTTCGAGAGAGGAAATTCGTGAATTGAAAAAGAGCGATACACCTAACATCCGTCGTACACTCTTTTCGACCCAATTTAATCCACGTGGTCCCAACATAAAACAAATTGTTAAACGCCACCTTCATCTTCTCGATACCCCAACTTTGTCAAAAATATTTCCAGAAGGCTCAGTAGGAGTTGTCTTCAAGAACCTTCCCAATCTGAAGCAGCTAATGGTCCGTGCTGATCCATACTCACCAACTATCAAGAGATCTTGTGAGGAGATTCGTGGTTACCAACCGTGCAAAAGAAAATGCGACTCCTGCAACAACTTTGTTGATAAAGTCGATTCTTTCCGATGTAATGCAACAGGGAAAGTATTCAAAATTCACAAAGCCATCACTTGCACTACACCTAACATCATTTACATAGCTTACTGCACAAAATGCAAAAAACAAGGAGTTGGTTCAACTGAGAACTGGAAACCAAGACTTTGTAATTACAAGTCGCATATCAAACGACGTGTTTATTCCTGTTCAATAGTAAGACATTTTATTGACGATTGTCCAGGTGATGATGATAATCCATTTAAATATTTACGTTTTGTGTTAGTTGACTACGTTGAAAACGTAAGTGTTGAAGAACGTGAAAGCATTATGCTTGAAAAAGAAAAGTTTTGGATTGGCTCCATTTGCACTATCCACAAGGGACTTAACGGTTTTCATGATTGGAGACGTACTAAACGGGTACAGAAATTTAAA
>RDPX01000538.1:13871-25488 GCA_003991215.1 Morbakka virulenta
CCTGAGCCTCAAGCCATTTCCACACAGCGTATTTTTTTCTTGGCGCGTTTTCATGTGAACAAACAAGGCAGCTATAAACAAGAGGTTTCTCTTGGTTCAAAAGCAAAAATTGATTTTAATATTGCTTGTATTATTGTGTCGTAAATAAAGACGCCCTCAGAATGGCATTCAAAGGAAATTCTGGGTGAGTAAGCTATTTCAGGAGAGAAAAAATAAAGGCTTATATAAGGTTTTAGTGCAGGATTTAATGCTGTTTGACAATGAATATTTCTTCAAAGCCTTCAAAATGCTACCTAGGCGATTCGAAGAACTTCTTTCGTGGGTTGCTCCTTTTATTTCGAAATCATCTAGAATTCGTGATGTTATAGGACCAAGTGAAAGGCTTTGTTTAACATTATGGTACCTATCAAGTGGCGTTGCACAAGTTTTGTTGTTGTTGATAATGTACGATACCACAACTGGCAGATGAAATGGCCGAGGTATCTATCGTTATTATTTTCTCCTGTTGATGTTTCTGTTCTGCTTCCTTTTGTTCCTTTAAGAATCTTTGATAAATTTCCTCATTATAATTAATATCCTCGTTTTCTTCATCCTCGTCAAAACTTGTCGCGACATACCTATTCGCTGCCATTTTGTTATCTGGAAATATTTTGTTTTTTGATGACCTTGCAAAAATGTTAATACAATACAAGATTATGTAATGTCTCAAATAGTTCAAGTTCAAAAGTAAAATTGACAAATACAAGTTATCTGCAAACATATGAACATTGTGGTTTACGCACATAATGTTCAAAACATAATAGAATATACTCACTAAAATACATGTCTTTAGTGCTTTTATTCTTGACATTCAATTTTTTGCTTTGAAAAATATGGTGCGGTTGTTGGAAAAGAAATCTGTTCAAGAGGGTGCCCTTAATTGAAGGAGTGCGCTTATTAACTTTTCAGGGTTCCAAAGGATGCGCTTATTTGAGGAGTGCGCTTATTTGAGTAGGGTGTGGTAAATCGAATAATTACGATATATATATATATGTATGTAAGATATCTATCAATCTATTTATTGATCTATTTGTCTGTCTATCTGTCTATCTATACCTCTATTTCTGCCTATCTGTTAGCGTTATGATTAAAACTATTGTCAGTGGCATTTTATTCACAATGATACTTCTCAACGTTAAAATAATGAGATGTCAATTAACAGGTTTGGTTGGTTTAGCTAAGAGTCGGTTCACAACATGTACGGCTCCGGTTAAGCCGTATGATTTATGCAGTGCACATGACTTTTAATATTAATGCCGTCTAGTATAATCGAGTGCCTCCTCCTGTCACTCTTTTCAGGTCATAGCAGTGATGATTTCCTTACTGTAGAGGTGATTGAGCCTCATGTTTGTCTCCAAAATAGACTTAAATAAAAATCGAAATCAAGTGTAGTTTTCAATTATTTAGAAAAATTATATAAATATATTTTTATATGTATATATATATATACATATAAAATATGCTGTATCCTGTAAAATATTACTTTATCAAAATATTATTCTTGCTACTATTTTAAAGTCTTCTATTCTTTTTCCAGAAGAGTTCTCATTAAACTTGTTTTATACTGGAAAGGAACAAAACTGATCAAGTTAGTTAAAAGTCCAGTGTATGTCTGCTTATGAAAAGCAGAAGCTGAGTGAACAGAAGAGCAGACATACATTGAAATTTTGACGAACTTTATCAGTTTTGTTCCTAAACTCTTCTTGGTATACTTTTGATATAGATCTAAAAAAATCTATACAATACATTTGGCCGTAATTTATATCCTACATGGCTTGGAAATAAGATTGTTCGGAATTAGCTCAACAAATATTATGTTGAAATTAAAAACATGGAAAATGTTGAGACTCAGGAAACGAGGTATTTCAAATTGCCTTAGATTGGTAAAAATTTCGTCATTCTGAAAAACAAATTAAAAAATGTTGTAAACAATCATTGCAATGAGGTTGATTTTACAATGAATATTACAATGCTATATTAACGTTTGTGTATTGTTACATACGTTTTGTCACATTTGATTATGACGTTTTGATTAGTTTTCCCGAGGTATAAAGCCTTGATATTTCTTGAACATTTTTATATACATTCTGAAGATGGTATGTTAATACTGAAACATGTAAATGATGATAAAGTTAAAAACTATCATGTTTGAATTTATAATTGTGCTGAATTGCAATTTTGGAAATTTCATACTCTATCAATCCCCAACCACCAAAGAAGTCTACAGGACAATGCCAGAGACAAAACGCTTTACATAACATAATACAAGTAATGGATATTGGCCAATGTAAGCCGATAAAGTAAGTTTAAGTCATCTACCTTTTAACTCACCCAAAATTAGATTTAGTTTTAAAATAACTCCTTAAGGTATACAAAGTGCTAGTGGTATATCTTAATATAAAATTTTAGGTCATTGCAGGAATTGAAGGTGAATAAATGTATAAGGTAATATTTTAGTATGGCAAGGGCTAGAAGAACAACTGGAATTACAAACAAGAGAGGTTTTACCGGAAATTATAAGGTCAGGTGTGAAACTCGTCCTTTCAAAATGTAAGTCTCATAAGTCAGAAGTAAGATTCTCGTCGCATCATATTAAAACAAACGTTATAAAACTAGACAAGTAAAATGGAATCAATATTAAACATGCCATTACCAATAAATATCAAAGAATTACAATGGTTGTTAGGCATAGTTAACTATCTAGGAACATTTTTACCTAAATTAGCTGATATGATTGCATCTGCACGAAAATTTCAGAAACAGACACCATATGGTCTTTTGATAAACTACAGAAAGGTGAATTTCCATTTCTTAAAGAACCAGTCACCTAAATATTACTTTTAAATTCTATGGCCCAAAACTAAGGAAAAACTATCAGCGTGTTTTATGTTAAGGACTCAGAGCACTCATGGAACAGTAGTTTGGCAAAGAATTGTTCCCAATTGCTTTCGGATCAAGATCACTTAATACCGATAAACAAAACTATTGTCCACAGAAAGCAAAAAATGTTGTCTATCGTTTATGTCTGTGGAAACTTTAATAACTATACTTATTGAAAGCATTTCACTGTTAGTAACAATCATAAACCAATTCAAGCAATAATATACAAAGTACGATATTGAGGTTCATCTTGCCCTCCTTCAATGAAACTCTACCCATACTCTGTTGGAGCTTCTAAGTGCTAGACTTTCATTTATGCCATGGGTTTCTTTTCTAACACTGCTACTCTCTGGAATTCTCTTACTTCTTCTTACGTCCTTGGTTCCTTGAGACTTGATCGTTTCAAAGTTCATAGAAACAAGTATCTTGCAGTTATGTCTTCCACTGAGCCTCTCTGGGGGCCATAATGAAAATAAGGTCTTCATGATCTGTATTATGCTACCCCTGCCACCGTTTCTCTAGATTATCGTCCCGCCTGTTTTTTTCGTTCTTTTTTGTTTCTGTTTACTCTTATTTTTTAACTATTTTGGATAATATCATGTATTAGGTTTTTAACATTTACCTTTGAACATTTGTACTTTTTTTGTTAGTGGCGAATAAATACATACATACATACATACATACTCTATCTATTCCCTCCTTGTAGCTTTTAACATTTTTAATGATTTTTGGGAGCAATTTGGTGAAAAAATACAAACTTGTATTTGAGTAGAAAATTGACAATGGCTTCCATAACATTGTTGCACTTTATCGCATTATGTGTTGAAAATGGTCTGGTACTAATTATAATTTAAGCAACAAAGCCAAGGTAAAATGTTATCAGTACCAGACTAACTAAGTCCAGAAGCACTACGAAACGCTATACCAGAAATAACACATTCTGATATGAGCAGATTCGTTAATCCAATCATTTGGACCCTGCTGATAATTGAGGCCTGATTGTCTGAGTTCATAAGAGACGATATCTAAATTACATGAAACTATTACCAGTTTTCCATCGCAATTCGACAATATTATAAACTTAGAAAGCAATTGAGAATTGCCGATGGTCTTATAATGAAATATTCGTAAATCTCATTTCAATTTTAAATACGTAAAGTGATGAAAAGTGTTTTAAAGACCTGACATTTAAAATTAAATGTTATGCCAGCGACAAAATACTTTGACCTAACATGAAGAACAAACTAAAGGCAATAGTCAAAAGGTGTAAATCTTGTGTATTGCAATAAACAACCTCAACAACCATTCATAAATGATAAGNATAATTGAGGCCTGATTGTCTGAGTTCATAAGAGACGATATCTAAATTACATGAAACTATTACCAGTTTTCTATCGCAATTCGACAATATTATAAACTTAGAAAGCAATTGAGAATTGCCGATGGTCTTATAATGAAATATTCGTAAATCTCATTTCAATTTTAAATACGTAAAGTGATGAAAACTGTTTTAAAGACCTGACATTTAAAATTAAATGTTATGCCAGCGACAAAATACTTTGACCTAACATGAAGAACAAACTAAAGGCAATAGTCAAAAGGTGTAAATCAACAACCATTCATAAATGATAAGGTCTCTAAACAACTATGGATAAAAGTCCTAACTGATATTTTCATTTCCAAAATAAACCCTATGTCATTATTGTAGACTGTACAACAAAATTTGTTGTTCTCAGCCAAATATCAAATTTAACATCATCAACTGTCCTTTCTAACACTAAACAAATGTTTTCTCAGTATGGAATACCAAAGATTGTTTTCTCAGACAATTGTCCAGAATTCACAGGAAGAGTATTTGCAAAGTCAATGGGACTTTGTCCATACATCACTAGTCCACATTATCAGGAAGCAACGGGTTAATAGAGCGGTGAATAGAATCTGTGAAAAGAAAACTAAGAATCTATTTCTTTCAATAATGTTATGATTTCTTTCAATAATATTATGATGGCTCTTTATTTATTAAAAACAATCCCAATGAATATATAACTTTGATGGTCAACGACATTGGTGCTCCAAAGAAAACTACAAACAACACTAAAAATTTGTATTCGTAAGGAAGATCTGAAGTTTTTTGCATTATCTTTTGTGGGGCTGCAATCATGAAAATGTCATCTGCTTTCCTAATGTAGCTTAAATTCCTTCATTGAATGCAAAAGAACTGATTTCTTGAAGTGATCTTAAAGCCATTCCGCTTTACACTGATAACAGACCTTAACAGAGAATAAATCCCTTTCTTTTTCCTTTCCAGTTATCCACCCAGGCATTCTGCCCTACATCTTTTCTTTGTGCTTTCCTTTCCAGTATAACGTGTACATAATTATTCTGTCTTTAATCTACCCCTATATTCATTAGAGTTTCAATTAATTCTTCACGTTTGACTCTGTCTAAGGGGCTGTTACATATAACACAAACAAGTATTTTTCATCATCTGTTTTACGTCTTTCCGATAACATTCTTGGTACGACATTAAAGGTTCTTTAACCTTCATGAAAGGAATAAATCAGATGATGTGATAGGTCTTCCATGATTTCTGTCAAATGCCCATTGATATTTTTATATGTTTATATTATATTTATATTTGAAAACCAAAATTCGTTGATATTCCACTATCAAACATTCACTTGAATAAATGGATTAAATACGTTCAGATTAAAAATTTTCTTGAAGTGTTTTCAAGAGATAAGGTTATTAATCAAAGTAAAGAGGATTTTTTTAGTATCAACTTGACGATTCCGAAATACACGGGACTCATTGGATTGCATTACATATTAAATCACATATAAGAGAGTATTTTGATAGCTTTGGACTGGTATGTCTCAAAGAAGTTTTTAAATAGTCTGACAAATTGAAAGTTAACTACGTCTATGATGGCTGTCATTATCAAGATCTGACGAGTGTTCTCTCTGTTCACTACCGTTTGCATTTTTGTAATCAGATTTACAAAAAAGACGTTAAGAAAGGGATAAGACCGTTTTCACAGACAGACACATTATTCAATGATTTTCTTTATTGAATTCCATTTTCAAACTATCAACTTAAATTAATCTAAACTACCCAAACTCACAAGAGAAGAGAAAAAGCTTTCACCTCGCTTCATGATATGACTGACCTGGGTCTAATTTAAAGGTGAATATTTTCACTAAATGACTTAGCAGATTTGATTCTTTTTTTATCTGAGTTAATTGTGAGAAAAGGTCTGTGGGTTCCTCTCTATTAACCTTATTCAATTTAATTTGTGCGGCAATAAAGGAGAGCTCTGTATTTCTCGGTCAGTTATTATTAAATGTATTAAATAAAGACATATTTGCGACATATAGACATAGTTGTGAAATTAATTTTGTATCACAGACATCCAAAATAAAAACAAGTCTTTTTTATTGATGTCACTAATTTGAATAAAGCTGATCGCTGTTGAAAATACTCTCTATACTTCTAAATTGTATTGATTTTCTTATCCAATACTTCAATCTCTTCTTTATATTGTGCTTTTATTGATTCCTGTGATAAGCTACCTTTTTCATCACCTAGCTTTTTGTTGATATTACTTGCAATATTTATCATTTCATTCATTTGATCTTTACTAATTTCACTACTAACTAATTTTCCAGGTCTTAATAGCTTATATTGATCTTCTAGCATACTAATCTCACTGTCATCACAGCCTCCATCTGAATTAGATGTTGCTGGTGTGATTGATATGCTAGGTTCATAAGCTATTGGTAGTCACGTCTCTTCCTTATGAAGATCTGGTAATTGATTACAATTGATTATAAATTATTATAAATTATTATAAATTATTATAAATTATTATAAATTATTATAAATTATTATAAATTATTATAAATTATTATAAATTATTATAAATTATTATAAATTATTATAAATTATTATAAATTATTATTAATTATTATAAATTATTATTAATTATTATAAATTATTATTAATTATTATAAATTATCATAAATTATTATAAATTATTATAAATTATTATAAATTATTATATCTTCAAAGCTGCTTTTAATAACCTTTTGACCCTTCATTAATTCATGAAAAAATTTACCTTGCTTTTTATCTATCCATTCTTTCATCTCATATTGAGATTCAATGATTGGTTTGTACATAACTTCGTTTTAGTATTGTCTATATTCTGCTCCATCATGATAACTTTTAATTTCCTTTCTAACCCTTCCCTTCATTGCGTCGATTTGAATGGCTTTTTCCATATTCTTTCTAAGGTTACTGATATCCATTTTTTAATACATTAGATGAAAATGCAGTTAAATTTTAATTTAAGTGCGTAAAAGCAGATATTTATGAAGATAAGTGTTAAAATGCAGTTATTTTTATAAATATATGTACATAATATATTCTAATGAAGTTTCATAACTGCGATGATATTGTTAAGTGAAAAAAAAAGTTTTTCAAGTATGCCAAATGACTTTTATAGAATGCTCATAACTTCTAATTTTGGTGTTGGAAAAACAAATGTATTGCTTAACTGCACTTTAAAACCTTGCTGGTGTTTTGACAAACTACATTTCTATCCAAACACTTAGAGCAAGAAAAGGATAAATGCTTGTTAGATATATTTAAACCAATCTCTATGAAAGTAGAAAATAAAGTTAATGAAGTCAGTAATGACAAAAGTATCCCAGTAGATAAAATCAAATGAAATGGTCAAAAATTGTGATATTTGACGATTTCATCTGTGAAAAAAAACCCCAAACCAATAATAAATTATTTCATACAATGGCGGTATTAAAAGTGCAGCTGTGTATTTTTATCACAATCATTTTATCAGACTGATAAGGAAATTAGACCTAATTGTTCTCATTTTTGTGTATACGATTTTCTCTCTCAAATTGAAAGAAGTATGATTTGTAGGGTATTAAACATGAATAAAAAACAACGTCATAAAACGTTGGAAGAACCATATTTGTTGTTATATTGATAAATCTATGAAAAAGGTGATAAAAAGTTGTGATAAAATTATATATCATAATCATAAATGATTACTTGCTATTGTGTTAAGTGTTGAAACAAACTAATAATTTGAATGGAAAATATGAGAGAGCAAAGAATGTTATACTGATGCTTTTGTCAACATGTGAATTTTGTAGTTCAAGGAAGAGGAAGTCCGTAAAGCAGCGAGGTAGTGTGGTTGATCTTCATAAAAAAACCCAGTAATCTACCTCATGCTAGGAGTGAATGGGTATCCTGTCCCAAAAATATCCACGGCAAAACAACCCACTTAATAAAGAGTTAGAGTATAAAAAGGTACTGGCGAGGTAACCAAATGGTTTGTACAACTTTACCATCAGGTGGATGAAATAGCAGAAGCGCACGATTTCTGTTATCATATGGGAAAAAATAAAGGTGACAGTGACCGTTAAATAATTAGTAAATAAAAAGAGATGCCTTATGGTCAGATGCTAATAATCGGCAAAACAGCTAGTGTTTTAATAAACACAAAACAGAAACTAGGTTTTGGAATGAAATCCAAAAATGTAAAATGCCATCGAGTTAAGAAAACTGGCAAGAAAAACTAGCTCATGAATTAGACAAACCCGTAATACGAAATTTTAGTCGGCTTGTTATTATGAATGATGTTGATTTGAGCAGCAGATCTAGCTGATATTCACCAGTGTAGTAACTTCAGTAGATGGAACAAAGGATACAAATGTTTATGAATGGTTTTAGATGTGTTTAGTAAATATGGTTGGATTGTTCCATTCAAGGATAAGACATGTTAAACTTTTATGATTACTTTTATCAACCCATGAAACTTTGGATTTTCTACCGTCCTTGAATATTTTTAAAAAAGCAAAGAGCTCTACAACAAATATACGAGGGACCTATTAAAAAAACGTAATGTATAGATGTACTCAACCGAGAATCAGGAGAAATCCTCAGTAGTTGAACGATGGAACCGAACAACGAAGAACAAAGTGTGCAAGCTGTTTCCTATGCAAAATAATACACAGCATCTTGATATGCTATCTAAAATATTGAAAGAATAGCATAATACAAAATATTCAAGCATAAAAATGACAGCCATAGAAGCATCGTATAAAAAAAATGAAGGAGTTGTTTACTTGACTCTGTATGGTTATGTTGAACCAGTAAAATGGAAACCAACATTGAATTAGGCGATTAGATAAATTATAGAAGAAAGACTGTCGACAAAGGATACGTGCCAAACTGGACAGAAGAATTATTGATAACAAATAAAGTCCAAGACACTAACCCCCTCACTAATAGAATACAGTATTTCAATTATGAAGAAATAGAAGGGAGATTTTATGAACAGGACATATTAAAGGCTAAATAGGAGTTATTTAGAATTTAAAAAATTATTAAGAGAGATTAGAATAAGAAACAACCTTTGGTTAATTGGAAAGGAAATAACGATGACTTTTACAGTTGGATTCCATTTCAGTACATAAGAGATATATGAATGTTTTTAGAAATAAATAAATAAATATATATATATATATATTTAACGGATTTAACGGTTTAACGGACCAATGACACTGAAAAGGATTTCAGGATAGAAATAATAGAGTAGTTTATGGGGAAAATTAAAATCATAAAAAACATGAGTTGATACAGCTACTACTAAATAAGATAGATCTATATACTGAATTAAATAAATGCAATGAAACCTTTATTGTTAGAAAATTATCGATGGCGATGTTTTATAATGAATGTTAAAGAAACCAAAAATTTATTAAAATAAAAAAATATTGTATAATAAAATATAAATATATATAGGATATATCGTATTTTATGTTGCATTAATGTTATTTATAGCCAAAAATAATCATATATTAGCTATATATTTATTTACACGTCTAGTGATAATAAGATTTAATGGCGTAGTATATATTTTAAAAATATAGTATTATTATATGGTTACAGAAATTAAATCGGTCAAAGACTTTCTAAAAGAGAGATTAGATATGTATCATATGCAATTGCCATAGCTATACGATCTCAGGAGGAAAACGACAGTTACAAAAATATAAACATTCGTCTACTGTTACAAAGATATGAAGTAAAAAAGAATATCATAAGTCTATAATTTAATTTAAAACTATATAAAGAATAAAAATTTATAGTATAGTACAAGGATTAGAATGTGATGAGATCTCGTGATCGTCATGTCCCATCAGATTAAAAGAGAATAAAAAAAAATTCGTGATGTATATTCGATAAATCCTGGTATTGTGATATCTGTACAGGAATCGTTTATAGCCAGGAAAACTGTGCCATTTAAAAATCTGGAAACATCCTAGAAATGTTAATAAATAATCTTTTATAAAACTTAAAATATCCAAAAGCTGGATTATTTGAATATTGACTTTACTCGAACGCATTAATAAGATTTAAGCATAACTATTTATAGATATTTTTAGGAGAATATAATTTTTTCAAGATTATTAGAACCGTTTTAGCGATGAGAGTAACTCAGTTTCTCTGAGATTAAAGCAAGACACTAAGAAGTCTCCAAACCAACAAATAAAGATTGTTATAGAAGAATGAGATGCTAAATATAAGATAAGATCGGGTTTATTCGAAAAACGTGATTCTATCACGTTTTATCTCACACATAGATTAGCACATGATGGTAAAAATCGTTTCAACAAAGTTACGAAATTTAAAGGCGCACCTTATATAAAAGTTTGTAAAAAATAAGTGTATCAGCTAGTAATCCACAACACAAAATTTAAATAAGTTTGGATGGCTTATTACAAAAACTAAAAGGTTTGGAAGATGACGGGTGATATGGTGTACATTTTATCAATATCATGATGAAAAAGAATGATACTATTGTTAGCATAGAAGAAGATGAAATGTGAGAAAGAAAGGCAAGTTATAAAAATTCAATTCATAAATAATGACTTAGCAGATGATCCATTTGAAAGATCAATAAATAAAATCAATAAGAAACATAAATACCACAGAGGATACCTGTGATTGATAATACAATACTTTCTAAACAAGACGAGAAGCATAAGAAAAAGCAGAACAAACCTATAATTTTCAGCCATAATAATCTACTTGATACTCTCTCATTTCCAGACCTTGTCATCAAAAATTATTCCATTGAAAGATCAATAAACGGAATCAATAAGAATAAAGATCTTCACGAACAGAAAACATTGACCACCAACAACTATAACAAGCTTATGACAATACAGAAAAAGGTATCCAACAATCCAATGATTAAGGAAACATTGGATCGGTACTACAAAGACCAAAACAAGTTAATTAAGGATAAACGGAAGCATAAAACATCATTGTATCTTCTTCTTCCAAGTTCCATGTCTGTAGACGTTGGCTATCATGATGTTCCAATTAACCCTGTTCCTTGTCAGATGTAATATTTCACTTGTTTGTATTCCATTCCTCCAGTTTTTTGCCACATAGTCCCTCAAATTTCCCAAAAATGTTCTTCGCTGCTGCCCTCTGTCTCTGGTTCCTTCTATACGTCCAGTCAGTACCACGTTTTCCAGACCCTCCTTCCTCATGACGTGTCCCAAGAATACTATTTGCCTTCTTCGGACTGTCCTCAACAGGTTCTTTTCTGTTCCTGCTCTTTGTAAAACTTCATCGTTTGCTACATGATCAGTCC
>RDPX01000538.1:30576-44570 GCA_003991215.1 Morbakka virulenta
TGCTGCATTTTTTGAATACAGCTTTGCTGTGTTTGTTTTATAAATAATATACCTTCGATATTATATCATATTATTGCAATAATAAACCTTCTCCGTCGATATTGCTTTATTTTCATAAATGATATTTATATACATATATATATACGCTATTATGCTCCCCTACGAAAGTTTGGTTGAGCACTCTGTCTGAGATTTGGGAACCTGTTGTTAGCGTAATGCAATGCTCACTGCGCATGCGTGGTTTGAGCACTCTGACAGGATCCCACAATAACTCTTTAAGCTGTGTTTGCTCTGGCAACATGGTCAGAGTGTTAAGTCTCAGAAGCTCTGTGCTGCACTGATGAGCCCACAAAAGGCGAAACAGTACTGTCTGCAGATTGAGTTTGTATATATATATATAAGCTGTCTACTTTTAATTACGGACAGAGTATGAATGTTTTACGAGAATATAATTAAATATTTTCTGGATGACTGTGTAACTTGAAAGTAATTTTTAGAAATACCAAATGTCAATGTCCTGTGAAATTTTAACGACAAAATCAATGAAATATTGACTTTTGATACTATAAATCTGTTTTCAATATTTCTCTTTCTTGTTTATTCAATCTCCAGAAAAAATGAACTCTATAATTGACAGAACATTACGATTGCTACCAAACTGAACGTTCTTTAGGCATACGTGTTGTCAGTGCTCTTATATGGATGCGAAAGCTGGACTTTGAGTTCCCAGATGGAAAATAGACTGAAAGCGGCTGAGATGTGGCTTCTTCGAAGAATGCTAAAAGTTCCATGGACAGCAAAAATTACAAACGTAGACGTCATGGCGATGGTAGGATACTAAAGGTCTTTATTGAAGACTATCATGAAGAGATAAATTAAGTTTTTGGGTCATACATGTAGGCTGAATGGCATTGAAAAAGAAATATCATGTGGGAAAGTGGAAGGAAAGAGAGCAAAAGGTCGACAAAGAATTAACTACATTGGCAATCTCAATACATCTGTTGCAAACAATAGCATGGGCAATGTCGATTTAATAAGAAGTACTGATTACAGAGAGGTTTGGCGTGCGATGATCGTTGTACTGTAACAGACCTGACACATGAAGAGAGAGAGATAGTTTACAGAATACTCCTGTTATATTTCTCCTTGACATTCTTGATGTACTCTTTTTTTGATTTACTTATTTTGTAAGGGTAGGCTTGATATTTGTACCAAGCAGCAAAATTGCAAATAAACTTAATTCTAGTAATGATATTGACAATTGTAACAAGAATAGTTAATTAAAAATTGTATAAAAATGTAGTGTCTCTAAACTCTTCACTCGATAAGATACCAAAACCTAAAATTTTAAAATCAGATTGTTTGTTAAGGGTAGATGCAAAACTATGTTCTTACCTAAATATAAACCAAAAAATGTGTTAAAAAAAAATTTAAAAAAAATAAAAATCAATTTTTATTTGGTTTTTTAGCAAAATTTGGCGTATATACTAATATTAAACAAAAAAATACATTTTTTCAGTTTCAATCAATTTATTCTAAAACAGATTGACCTTCTTTCTTTCTCTTGATTTGATAAAAAAATGTGAACTTAATTTTTTTTTTAAACTCAATTCACATAAAATCTGTATTTCCTTGCTGAGAAATCATTTTGTTGATTTGATCTGAGTAATCAGAGTTCATTTTGCGAAACAAAGAAAACTACATTGTATTGCAATCGGAAGATATAATTTTTACTTGTTTGTTGAAATAATATTGTAGAAGAGCTTTTAACATAATAGAAAATACAGATGCAAAAAAGAAGTTTAATAAAATTGGATTGGAACCATTTTCTTGACCTCAAACTTCCACCCCATATTTGTCTTGTGGCCATTTAGATCTATGTTGACCTCGTCCAGTTTCTCATGTCTATTTTTATTCTGATTGCTCATCTCCTCTTTCCTTATGTACAAGAAACAAGACTTTCAATTCCTTCCCTTTCAGGTCGCACCTTTGCGTCACATTTGTTCCTATGATGCGAAATTCAGTTTTTAACTGACTTGTATACTTTAAACATATTCTTTCTACAACCTAATTAAATTTCATAGCTCTGACCTGTTATGATGGTACAAATAACGGATCTCTTTGAAGCTGACTTTTCTTTAAACTCCGTTCTCCGAACTTACTCGCTAAAGGACTCTCCTGCTTTTTCCTATGGAGTGTACCCCTAGTCACCAAGTTTCCATTTAAATCAAACGTACTCCAGCTGAAAATGAACCAAAATGAAACATAAAAGTCTCTTACATGTCGACATGACAAAAGGTCCATTTTCAGATTGCTTCTTAAATATTTTTATGACATACATTTTCACGATAAACCTTTTATGTCACCACTTGACGAGATCTTACACCACATAGTCTAAAATGAGTTTTGCTTTGCCATAACACCAGTGGTAATTATGACTCACAAAACGTCAATTTAGTTAAAAAGTCACATTTTCCGACAGCCAATGAATTGACTTCGAATAAAGATATTAAGCATGGTTTTGCATTAAGTCAAGTGCACACGTTTGAATGTAATATACGTCCAGTAAATAAAAACAACAAACCATTTATTAAGAAAAACAAGTGCCTTTGTATTTATATTTTTTAATGCAATTCTTATTACATAGCATTTTGTTGCTTTTGTGGAAATAAATAAATACATAAACAACTATGTCGCAAAACAAAAATTAAAACTTCTGGGATTAAAATAATTTTGAGTTTTTCTAGTAAACTGCTAATTTTTATTCCTTCAGCATTGTTAATCTTAATCTCTGAATTCCCTAGTTGGTTGCATTAGACAATTAATTTATAGAAACTTAAATAACTTTTGAAGAAAACTAGAAATAAATAAATAAATAAATAGATTTTCAGCTAAGAGACAAGAAACATTTCTGGTAATTAGGTTGACTAAAGATTGACGACAAAGAGAATGAAATCAAACAATCACTAAATAATTTATTATTACAATGCAAACTATGTTGAACAACAAATAAAGAAAGGTAATTATATTTAATTATAAGATATTTAAAAAAGCATGGTTGAAATCTGAAATCAGGCTGTGATGTTTTGTTATTAAGAAAAATTTCAATTTTATCTTGTTCTAAAATTGCCATTGTAGATAAGAGGACACAAATTAGTCAGAAAAGGCAAATTCTATTATTTTGACTAAGATAGGTCTCATCTGGGTTAGTTTTGCATGCAATGAAATCTTTGTATTAGTTTATTGATTTTAATGGTTTAACAATAGTATTAGAGCCACGAGAAATGAAATTGTAAGTTCCAGTCCATAAAACTACCTCTGTCCTACATTTTACTGTTTCGAGTATTATAATCTAGGTATTTGATTTTCTGTCTTAAGAATGTTCGAAGTATGGTGTGAGTTTTCATCAAACATTCCATCTACACTTTATACAAAAATCCTTTATAAATACATTTTTAAAGACAAGTATACATTGGCTTTTTGAGACTACTGAAATAAAACTGGAATATCAAATACAGGGTGTAAAATAGAAACAGAGGGGCAGAGGGTTCGAGCTAGAATAAAGACTTCAAGGGGAGATTGTAGTAGTTTGCCATAACTGACATGAAACTCTTGATTTGATGCTATCAAACAGAACATGAATTCAAGAGATGAAGTCAAAGGTATTGAAAATAAATTGTTTAATACAAAAAATTTAGTCTAAAGTTTTTGCTGCAGCCTTATCCAGTTATTCATAATCACGTCTTTAATATAAATGGAAAGTTCAAATCTAACTAATCAAACCGACGACTGCTTCCTCTTTCAGTCTGTTGTGTGGAGTTGTTTGAAAGGGAATCGTCATGTTTTAAAAAGAAAATCCAACATATTTCTTTAAATTTTGATAGTACAATCAATTAAAAGAAAGCATGATGAATCGAGTTTTATCTGGTATAATATCAGACATCTTATCTACATTACAGGTAAGGGTGTTGAATTTCATCATTTGAAATTTGTTTTTCATTCTCAGCAACAGGAGAAATACAGTATATTATCAGTACACTAAGTGTTCGGTTTAATATCCTGAAGACTTAATAAAAAACTGGCTTAGAAAGAGAGGTGAATTTGAGTGGAGACCTTTATCGAAGAAATATGCTTACTAATTAAGTTGGATGATTAATTCTTCTACACGACAAAGATCTTTGTCACCCAACTTTAGAAAGTTTAAAGGGTTTCTATTTTATATGAAATAACCCAATTAATAATAAGAAACAAAGTAAGAGCAGAAAGATTTTAAATATAAGATTTGTCACAATATTTTTGGCTTTACTATTTAAATGTGTTTCATTACCTTTCCTTCGTTTTGAACAATTCTATCCAGATGGGGAATTAATTGGCCAATTATCGTCGATAGGAAAGAATATTTGTGTACAAAGCTAAGGATGCACCAGTTTATATTTGGATAAATCATTTCTTCCAAAACTTCCTCAAGAAACTCGCTTGTTTTAATTGCCAAGGAGAAATTGTCTTTGAAAAGTGAAGAGTAAAGGACATGATTGCAACTAAAACACAAAAGTGGAAAATGCAACAATAGGAACCATTATTTTCTCATGCAAAGTAATTTTTCAACAAACGTAAGCAATATATGATAATTGGAACGTATCAGTATGTTTCTCGCATTAATATCTTTACCTGATAAGATTATTTCAAACGAACAAAACTGAAGTAAATATTTGTTGTATATTTTTATATATCTAATTACTTATGATTTAGTAGATTTTAGAATACCAGGCTTCCCTGCCTGAGTGTTTTTGGTAAACTTAATTTTCTCTTTTCTTTTGTTGTCTTTTATTAACATTTGAAATATTTTTGAAGCTGTAAGGCACTTATTATTGTAGGGAGGGAGAGCATTCAAGGATGGCTAAAGTTTAAGGGTAGAAATTAAAATTTGAAGGCATTTTGACCACATTCTATAAAGACACCATTTCAAAAATATATGAGGTAGAGGAAGACCAAGACACCAATGTGAAATCTTTATCATTAGATACCTTAGCTCTATGAAACAATAATTTTAAAAGTTTTGCAAAAGATTTCAAACGCAATTCTCTTTTGATCACCATCACTGCTTCTTTGTACAAAATCCTTTTTTGAGTCCACGTTTTTTCAAAGCAGTTGGACTTGGAATTATTTTTCACATTGAAGCACAATTCAATTAATTGTTATAAAATACTTCTAATAACAATATCCAAAGTGAAGTAAAATGTACACTACCATTAAACTTCTTAATTTAACTTATTAGGAAACAATGGTTTGTTTTAATTTGAACACAAACAAATCATGCCAATTTTTTCCTAAAGCTTATTAGATTTTTTTTCAAAAACATTTTATTGACCTCAAAAGAGAATTTTCTTTTTTAAAGTAATATTCAAACATATACAGTGAGGTAATGCATATTTTTTCAAAAAAAATTAACACAGACATAGCACTGCTGGTATCCAAGTGGAGGGACTCATTGCCTTTTTTGACAATAGTGACCATGCACATAGTTGGGGTCTGATATGTTGACGGCTGAAAAAAATATTTATGGTCTGGGAGTTTTAGGTCTATTAAAATGATTATCTCGGGGTGTAAATTTGAATTCAATTCAATATTTTAAAGATTAATCATTAATCGTTAATCACTTTTAAAAATTAACATATTTAGAGTCTTTGAAAATTTGAACAACATCTTTAGATGTCCGAGAAAATGTCCTGACAGGATCGCCCCCGTCATGAAAGTTAATAATTTTGTCTCTGAGGGTTGTTAGCTACTTAAAATATTTCTTTGAGACGAACTACGATGTATTGAAAGAACTATATTGCCAATCCAATTAAAGATTAATTTTGGGATTAAAAGATACAAAACATGTATTTCAATGAAAATCAATTTGAGATGTCACCTGTCTCAAATACTTTCCATATTTTAGTGTGGAATGCTTTAACATAATAAGGATGGAGCAACAATAATGTCAAAAACGCAAAGCACTATTTCCTTAAACAGGATCGATGAGTCAAAAAAAGAAACATTAACAAAATTCGTGTTACAGAAATCCACTAAGCAACTATTAATTCATCTCAACATTGCTAGTAGACATTGAAATGCTACACAATAATAATTAAAATAAATTATATATCAAGTTAAGTGTAAATTGAGTTCTTCTAACTCTAAATTCTATAAAGAATATGGCCAAGATTAGTAACGATATCAAAATTCATCACTATCAATGACACCATTGTTTCTTTAAAACATTTGTGCTGATACTCTGAAGAAACAAAAGAGTCTGGGAACAACCTCATTTCAAAAACATAGAAAAAGAATAACTCAGAACTAATCAACTTGCTTTGAAACTGCTTAAGGAAATTTGTTTTATTTTCTACGGATGACAGGAACATTTCCTAGATATATCATCTCTTAAGAAAAAACATTGTTGTGTAGTATAGTATATATTATAAGGCTGTTATTGAAACTTGTATAGTAAACGGATATACAAAAATGGTATCTCATTATGGGGGGTTGCTACAAACACTCTGTAGGGACTTTGATCATCAAGCATTCTACCTCTTATGCTCGCGGTGCAAAATATTATCACCCGGCATTTTAGATCAAACATGTCTTATGATAATGTCATCTCTTTAATTGGCATTTAAATATAGATACAAATCGTTACAGCCATACAGTTGTTATATTTGAAATTTAGTTAAAGGATAAGAGAATTGCTTATTTATGCAATACAATAAAGTAAAGTGGTACTTGTATGATACAAAAAACAATTCTAGTAGTGACGGAAAGAGAAGCAAACAAATATATTCTTCTAGAGTAATGCATCTTTTGGTCTCATTTCAAATAAATACTATAGATTATTTTCAATAGCTTTTAACTTAACAACAAAACTGCGTGGATAAATTGCGAAGCTCAATATTTCATCAGATGAGGTAGGATTTAATTACGTTTATTCATGTCAAGCTCTTGATACAAAAGGTGACATTAAAAATCGATGTTAATCAGGCATAAGTGTTTACTAAATTAGAATTGAGGATAGTATATGAATAAAGAATTATGCTAACTTCAATTTTACCATATTTTTCAGGCGCTGGAAATTATTCTTTTTATTTTTTTGCAATCACTTTCTTATTACTTAGGTATTATTAGCTATCTGCCATTCGATAATTCTTTTGTAATGAAAGTCTCACTTCATTGCAGTACAGTTCTTACAGGCAACCTGTTATCAATTGACAGTCTTAGCCTTGTTTATTAGTTAGAGCAGATTAATATGGAAAAGGAGGTTTACATCTGATTCGTTATTTGAGATACGCCTTTGACTTTCTTAAAAAGCTATCGATTGGGCTAAAAGAATACTTTGATATCTGATTCCTAATTTCAAGTAATACTCCAAGTATTATTCACATAGAATGTAGGGTTATTTTTTTAGTTAGCACCACGTTGTAACTAAAGGTTACCCAATGGCAATGGCATTTATAGTTAATGTACAAACATTGATTTGTCCCCTTCGAATTCAATTCCTCCTTTTCATTGAGGTGTCGAAACAAGACAAAAGACCTACATTTTTCAGTTGCATTTTTAGAATGAATTTGTTTTCATTTTTGATAGATTTTAATGAAAGTTACATAAGATCAATTTCAAAGAGAATTATAATATAAATGAAACTGAGAAAAAGGCTACAATGAAAACGTAGTCTTATTTATATTTTATTCCAATCTTTCCAAAAGTTTTATATCATGTTGATTTTTATTACTTCTTTATTTTTTATTATATGTTGGCAAATGTTAGAAACTTTCAAATCTTTTATTCATACGTTTGCATATAATTTGTTAATTTTGAAAAGTTTTAAATATATCTTTCACTGGTAAGCAGTACTAGCATTGTATGTATTTCGTTAAATGGAATTTTATTTGGTAGCTATGGTTTTCCTCCTTATTAATTTTACAATATATTGAATCGAAACAAAACACTTACTTACTTATTTACTTCTTTATCTACTTACTTACTTAATTACATACTTACCTTGTCATTATTTTTTTTACCTACTTGCTTGCTTACTGACTTTCTTACAAGTTGAATTTTCCAAAAAATCTATGGAGCAGACAGTAACCAAAACACTAGCCTAATCATTAATATTTAAAGATAAAAATGTAATGTTGAAAATAACACACCAATCTTACTCGATCTCGCTCCATACATCACAAGCCATGTACCTTAGCACAAAAATAGCATCTCACATCATTTGCATCTCTTTAACATTACAAATAAATCTAATGTAAAGTACTGTGTTTATAACAGAGCCTACAATTATTCAATCAACGAATGTATCTTTGTGTCGATGGTTGTTGTGTGGGATGTGGTTGATTTGGATAATTTGCTTGGTAAACAGGATTAGTTTGAACTGTGTTTCTTCTTTGGTTTTGAAAGTTTGGTTGCATCTGGGAAGATTGAAACCCTTGTTGAATATGAACATGTGCTTGTTTCTTGTTTGTAGCTTGTTGATGAGGAGTTGTTTGTTCTGGTTGAGGTGGATCGTAAGCTGGTTGAAGCAATTCTTGTATCCAAACAAAATTATCATAAGGAGGATTAGATCCACCAAGCTCTTTGGGTAAGATGCTAGCTTCGAATTCAGCGTAAAATCGCGAAAGATCTCCATCGTGAATGAAAATTCGTTGAGCAAGTTTTGGTTTGATTAGTGTTAGGGGATCTACCATTTTCCAGAGTAACTTGAAATGCCAAGGTGGGTTTAGAAGATGTATAGCACTCAAACGGAAGGGAAAATTGCCCTAAAACGAAATGACAAAATACATTTGAAAGTAAAATTACATTTATAAGGTGATTCAAATGACGAGTGTTATTTAATAGGAAAGTTAAAACACTGTTAAAAATAATAAAAATTTATCATTTTTAAACCTCACATGGATGTTTTGTTAAACAAAGTATTTAAATATTTAATTTCTGGATTTTTCCATTCTTTGTTACTCATATAGGATATGTTAAAATCTGTTATTATATCTACATTCATTATTTTCTTCATTAAAAATTGTATATCGCATTGTTGTACATCGCAAAGAAAGAGGTATGGAGAAACCAATGGATGGTTAGCATTCAAAAAAGCATGCAGAATGAGAGCACCATTCCTTCCTGTATTGTATAGGAAGAGGATGCCATTTAACTTAAAAAAATGAGATTTATTTCAATTTTTTACTTGAGATCTCTTTGTTTATTAACTTACCTTAATCATAGGGCATTCTGCTTTTCTATGCACCTTGGAAAAAGTGAGTTTCTATGGATGATGAGCTTATTACTACTAAAAGGCTAGACACATCTATATCTATATTATTTTTTTATTTCCTATCTTATTCTTACTTATATTTCCAGACGTTGGCAATACTGAAGACTATTATATCCATTTATTTCTCTAATATTAATAAAAATTCTTGATTTTATGAACTCAGTGGAAGCCATTGATGTAGAATATAATAGAATAAGATGTAAGTCATGCGTTACGACTCATGACATGATAAATATCTTACAGGAATTGCTTCCAATTAGCCCACAAAATCAAAAACATTTTAAAATATTATTACATAATGTAAGAATTTTTAATTAAAACTCTTTTTTTTTGAAAAGCTACCCTGACACGAAAATGCAGGGATACATTTGTTTTATGAACTCAAAGTATTCTTTTCTATTTTTTTCTAATTTATCCTTTTGATAACAAGCACAACATTGTGTATCAACTGCAAGCTGATAACCTTTCTTAGCATATATTTAGTTGCTAGTTTTTAATTCATCTGAAAATGTAAGAAAAAAGTCTTGTTTGAGTTAGACTTTCTATACTGAGCTAAATTGTTTATTTTTCATCACAAAGGATTAAAGTAAGGTGAGTATTTAGCATTTGACCAAATACACAGGGACATAAACACACAGATGTATAGTTCATGAAAGTGTTACTAACTTGGAATTCAAATAAATTTGTTTAACTCTTCCTGGAACTTAGTTTCGTCCATTCAGTGGAGAAATGAGTCAAAGTAGAATATGACTTCAAACTCATACACACAAGCAGATGCGCACCAAAATACTCATTCAAACCAAGACACACACAGGCACATCGAATAAGAGCTCTGATGCAGAACTAAAGCATGGTATCCCGCATAAACAGTTTTTAATATATGAATGAATAAATCAAACACACACACACACACACACATATATATATATATATATATATATATATAGTAACAATTTTTCTTATTAAGCTGCAATCATAATTAAAAAGCAGATTTTTTCCAATTTAAGGATGGGGAATATTTGTGAAATAAAAATATAAAGGACTCCTTTTCGTTAAATGTTGATAAAAATAATATCTTTTGTAAATTTGCCGAAAGTATATTCTTGAAAAGAAATGGTTACTCAGTAATTTATGCATAATTTGTTGTTGTAAACAGGAGTACCACATTTATTTTTTTTATTCACAACAATAATAGTTTTAATCTATAGCCTGCCAGGTCCTTAGAATTTTTTTCTATTAAAACATTTGTTAAAATCAAAACAAGAATAAAACAGTTAGTGAATGGCGTCACATCCGGAAGTTTATACCTAGCCTAAATCTAAAAATTCAGAAAGAGACACTTAATTGAGAGTGTTTTCCATCCATAGGAAACAGTACTGTGAACTTAAATGAAAGTCAGCAAAGAAATATACAAAAGTTCAACATTTCTTTATGAAAAATAAATTAAGTTAACTTTATATTTCAATATTTCTGATAAAAGTACATAACTCTGAGTTTCTTGCTTACGCATTCATCAGATGTACACATAAAAAAACCTGCTAAAACTGCTTTTACATATATTTTTATTGTGATCAGCAATCCCTAATGATAATATATTGTATTACATGTCAATATTTTTTTAACATCTAATACGTTTTCAAAATTAAAAAAAATATTATCCAAAAGTTGAAAATTTAAAATGTTATACGAAAAGTGACTAGGACTTTCTAGGTGCAATTGTTCTGATGGTCGATCTTTGCCTCTTAGAAGTAAAGTTGTAACAATCTCCCTGTGCTATCGTAACTAAAAGGAAAATTATTGATCAAATTCCTGACTAATATAATTACATACATCTCCAGCATTTCTTGATTATGTGTTACCATGTTTGTTACCCTGAAAAGTCAGACTGTGTGGTAGTAACACGGTTTATGAAGCATTTGTATTTAATGGAAAAGCAAACGTATGAGTCGTAGTAGTAGTACCATGTGTCTCTGAAATTTATTACTGAAGAGAAAATTTCTTGAATTGGATGGCATGAAATATCTTTTTTTGGGATAGTTAATATTGTAAAGTAGATGCAAAGTACAATAATAATATATGGAATAGAAATACAAATATCATAATGAATAGGATGTTGAGAATCAAATGACTATAAGTAGTCACTTATAAAATTTTCTGTTGGAAGTATTGAAAATTATGCATATAAAAATATATATATATATATATATATATATATATATATATATATATATATATATATATATATGTGTGTGTGTGTGTGTGTGTGTGTGTGTTTAAGAAATGTTTGTATTACTGGAGAAACATCTTTTTAAACCCCTTTTCCTTTTTTCTTTTTCCAAAATATATATCATATTACTATAAACCTGTTATCATTGATTTCTTTCAATATAATAACAGTAAAGGAGTTCTGAGACCCTTATTATGGGGAGTGGGAGTGGAGAAAAGCTCCCACTACCTTCAAAGTGCTTCCAATGAGATGTGTCTTTCACAGCCTTTAACAACCAAGTTCAGCTGCTGGACTCCCCATGTTGTTTAAATATGCTAAAATGTTAAGCTTAAACTAATGTTGAACTATTTTGATATCATAAGATTTGTTTCACAAACATTGTTTGAAATATACTTGTAGTCTTCGCTGTTTTTTTAAACTAAATCTCATAAAAACACTCTTTGCAACTGAAAGGTCAAGTTACCCTAGGGTGGGCAGAGAAAAAGCAGATAAGTTAAGTGGGGTATATACCAGCCAAAGAAAAGTTCTGGCTGATTGGCAATAGAAGTACGAGTAGAAAAAAAAACAAGAAAAGAAAGAAACAGACTGATCATGTGAAAAGCTTCAAAAATTAAGTTTAAAAATAAGAAATATCTCAAGTTATAAAATAACCTACGTCTCTTTTATTCTTTTTGATTACATCGTTTTTATAATTTAACTATCCGATTTGTGGAAAAAGCACTAACAGATGATACTTGGAATTATAATTAAAATACATATAAAATTATTCTAAAATTAAGGAATTTGTTAATAAGGGTTTACATGATTGATTTAGTAATTATAGCTGACAACTTATTTAAATTATTCTGAAAGTAAAGAACTCTGATAATATGAGCTTCGTAACTACAATTAAATCAAGCCTGAATAATGCCTTGTTATTAAATGAAGTAATGGCGTTTTGAGATAGCACCAATTTCATTGTGAATTGCATTAACAAATGTTAAGAAAAAATGTTGTACTTGACATTTTTAATTACTTTATAAAAATAGAGCAAAATAAGGACGAAAGAATAAACTATGTTGTGCAAATTAATAAGGAAAAATAATATATATAGTAAAAAAATCAGATTACAGCTTATTTTTTCTAAATACTTTTTAGTGCTTTACATATTCAAAGATAATTTATATCCCCAAATATCTCCACCTTCCTAACCCTAACCCTAACGCTAACCCTTCTTCATTCTTCCCCTTTGTGTTCTTTTGCTATCCCAGTTAGTTTGCTCCAACTTCTTCAAACAACGTACTAAGATTTGCTACAAAAACTATTTTAATCATACCAGTTGCGTTTCATTTTTTCTCTCCTTTTGATTAGCAAAATTCAATTCAAGTGACAACAAACTGAAAAGAATTTAAATTTAAAAAATAGGAGATTGTAGAGTTCATTTCTTTATTGGTATTTTAAACGATGATAACTGATACGTGTCCGTCTTTCAGCAGCTTGTGGTCGCTGCAATAAAAAATGATATATTTCAGAGGAAAGATACCTGAAAAGGCTTGAAGCCATGAAGTGTAAGATAATATGAAGAGAAGAGAATTCACAACGACCGAATGAGTTTTCTTCAGTCGAAAAATTTCGCTTCATGCGAAGGAGAAAATAATTGATAAAAATAGATTTGTATGTATGTATTTATTCGCCACTAACAAAAAAAATACAAATGTTCCAAGGTAAATGTTAAAAACCTAATACATGATGTTATCCAAAATAGTTAAAAAACAAGAGTAAACAGAAACAAAAAAGAACGAAACAAACAGGCGGAACGATAATATAGAGAAACGGTGGCAGGGGTAGCATAATACAGATCATGAAGACCTTATTGTCATTATGACCCCATTTCAAAGTCTAGCTGCTCAAGAAAAAAAGCTCTACAAGTCGAACAACTTTACCCTGGCAAAATCAAAACAATATTGGAGTGAAGATGCTTCGAGTAGTCTATAAAATTGAATGGCACAAATTAAACAGACTCATTCAAAGGAAATCTGTTATATTTCTTTTGGAAGTACATCAGTGTAACAAAGTTACCAGTGTTTCAACAGGAGAAGGATCATTTAAATAAAACATACACTTTTATATCCAGTCAAATATATCTAAATGATAAGATGATGAGGCTTTGCAAACATGTTAGCAGTATTGCATGTGAATGAAATATATGGTTGCAAAAATGCATGTGTGGATAATAGCCGTAGACACTGATTCAAATCCATTCCGGTGTACACATGGTTCTCTTTTCCATAACTGTATTCCATAGAATACAATTACGTATCTGATAAAAGCAATCCGTAAAAAGCAGATGAAATTTATCGGACATATCATGAGAAAGTAAGGACTAGAAAATCTTACCCTTACAGGTCGTATTAAAGACAAAAGAAGCAGAGGAAGACAAAGATTAATATACTTGGAAAGTCTCAAGTGCCTTTTTAA
>RDPX01000538.1:45355-57867 GCA_003991215.1 Morbakka virulenta
AAAATTTATTGACATGAACTTTTTGTGTAATGTTCAATAACAAAATAAATGTATGTTTATTAGACAGAATCACCTTTGTAAAGTATTAGTACAAACTTTAAAACCGTTTTTACTGCCGGCTACCTCGCCAACACAGCAAAGTGCAGAACATGGTTGGCAGTTCAGATTTTTTTGAAAATTGGCACACTTCTTATATCTTATACTGACACATAGTACCAAACAAAATATCAGTTTATAGCTCATCTTGCCTATCATCTATCCTAAAATAACAGGGGACATAACTTAATGCCAAATATGCTCCATGTGTCTATAAAACAAGCATTAGATTAGAAGTCTACTTTTGTAGACATTGGGAGAATTTGGGTTAAAAAGTGTATATCAGCAACTGAGGAGAAAATGGAAGAAGCTGGGGATGTGCTACATATGATGAGAGATAGAAATCTGTAGAAAATCATGATCGCCAACTTATGGAATGGATATGGCACCTAGAAAGAGAGGGATTCCACAGAATAACGAAATGCGGGTTTGCAATTAAGAAGACGGCTTTTGTAGTAACCTAGTCTTCTGAAGTATACAATAAACCAATCCTGAGAGACTTTCCAATCAACCATACTTGAAAGCCTTAAGAAAGAGTAAACGGAAAACAAGCAATTTCGAACAGGACATCTTACCTTACAAAATATCAGTTTTAAAATTCATGTACTGCACAAGAAAAGACCATAGAGATCACATTTTTGAAAATAATAAACCTCCCTTTATTATGATCAAAATTTAAATAATATTTGTCTATATGATTGGTGAAATAAGAAATTTGAAAAACGTAGAGAAAAACTAAAAGGTGTCAAAGTTGCTAGCATAGAGAGAATCCTCCAAAACTGATTCATTTCTATTTCTTGTATATATTATTTAACGCAAGGTTTTGATAGAATTTGGTGTAATTTGGCTTGTTTTTTAATGCCATATAAAATACAAAATGTAAGTCATGGTATTTTTTCAAATTTTAGTATTTTCTTGTTTTTATATTTCAGCTACAGAGTGTTTTCAAATCTTGCAAAAATTTTGACTGAAACTGTGACAAAAAAGGCTTTCTTTCTGAACGCAGCTATTTAGATAGAATTAAAATCGATGCTATTAAATTCAGTATCAATCTCTGATACTAAGAAAACTGATACTGAGAACTGGTATTTAAAAAATTGAGGGAATGTATTTTCACTAATAAAGCACAAAGCTGCAAAAATGCACGTTTCTTGATATTTTTCTCGACATCGATAAGAAAGATAGAAAAATTAAATGCTTTAATGCAGCAAACAAGAAAACGAAATCTTTTATCGAAATCTTTGAGATCAATGTTCAATGTTAAAGATATGGTCTTTCATTCTGTTAGTCAGTTTATTGCTTTTTATTGTCCATCCAAATATCTACTTTAGCCTATAAGAATTCTAAGCTTCTTAAAAGCCTCTAATAAGTTATTTTCATTAAAGGTACATGTTAATTATATTGACAAGCTGATGCACAGAGATGACTTGAATTTAGTCACGTACATAAAAAAGATAGCATTTCTAATTAAATGCTTATCAATATGTTCTTATCTTCTTCTTCTTTTCTTCTTCTTTCGTATGACTTCTTTACCATTCCATCATCTGCAGCCATTGCTGCAGCTCATCACTCAGTGGCTGCTCTCTCAGCGCTCTGGCGCCACCAGGTGGTTTGAAGGTGGCACAGTCATTGATTATGTGTATTGCGGTTTGCTTGCTATCTTCGCATTGGCATGAGGGGCTACTGGACAGTCCGATCTTGTGCTGCCAGCTACAAAAGTTACCATAGCCTGATCTCAGCCTGTTGAAGTTTACCCAGCTCTTTCGTGGGAGGCATGACACGAAGATTTTTAACTCGATGATCGTCCCAATTATAATATACTGCTGCACCGCGAAGACACGACTCACCGATACACAGAAGACGAACCTAGCCTCAACCAACTGTCGTGCATCTAAGAAGATATATGGCAAAAATTCACCAAACAAGTGACGTCAACGTACAGAACAATGAAGAAGCAAGCCTGTAGCACTGTCCGTAAATGTATTACTGGAAACCTGTGTAGCCCGTTCAGAAACTACTTTCAAGTTAACAAGCACTTTCGAGTTACAAGAAATAATAACTTTTCAATAAAACTTCCTGTGATAAAACTTGAAATAGGTCGTCAATCGTTCTATTACCAAGATTGTCGACTTTACAATGATCTTCCGTTAGAAAAACATAAAGAGGAAAATTATAAAAATTATACTAAGAAATTAAGCATGATTTTTAAATAAAATTATTTTCAAATAGCATCTTTGAATCTTTAGATTTTTAGATTTTAGCGATTAGTTCCTCTAAATTTCCGCTGTTCAATTTAGGTTCGTTTTTCAGCATTTTTAGTGTCTTGCTATGTGCTAATAGTCTTAGGTCAGCCCTAAAGCAGTTTTTAAGCTTTCTATTCTCATTATGTTTCTACTTTTTCCTTTTTGTTTACTAATGTATCAAAACAGGACCACATTGATAGCAGCTTTTACAGCTTATGTAAAATACTGATGTGTTTATATATATATATATATATAGGACCTCAGAGGCGCAGAACACGGCGCAAGATTGATGCGGTGCCCAAAAGTGCTGAAATCTGAGCACTTGCAGCAATGTTAGGGATCTGCAATGTTTCAAATGCCTCGAATATTCCAGGTGGTAATGTTTCCATGGCTCCAACTATCACCGGCACAATGGTCACTTTGGCTCGGTACATGCGCTCAAGCTCTTTTTGCAGAGTTGAATACCTCTCTGGCTTCTCCCCCTCTTTGATCACAACTCGAACATCCATTGGCACTGCAACATCAATTAGCGTCCAGGTTCTCTCACACTTATCGTGTATGGAGATGTCTGGCTTGTTATGCTTAATTCGGCGATATATATATATATGACATACAAAATGAGATGTCATACAAAATGTATGAAAAATTCACACAATATTGTGTGACGTTTTTATTTTTTAATTTCAGAGGTCAAACTTCATCTTTAGCAATAAGAGTTTACAATTATTATTTTAAGTTAAAATCGTTTTTCTGACTAAGCTATCATAACGAAATATTGATTCCTTACCATTTATCTGTCAAACTACTATTAATTAACCTGTTAGTTTTAAATGGGAATGCTACTTGTTCATTTTTTAAGGATAGGGTTGTTGAGATATCGACCAAGAGAGTTGCTGGAACCTTAACTAGACTCCAATTATAATGCCAAGCCATTTAATGAACCCATTAACGTTATATTATAGCAAAGCCGCTGAAAAACGTAAAAATTAAGAGCAAAATACTAAGGGAATAAGGTCAATATGCCTGATGATTCGGCACAGGTATACTAATAAGCCAAAGCAGAGAAAAGGGAACTAATTTTTTATTCTGCTTTGGGATACGGAACAACTAAACATGATAAATAAATACAAAATTACCAAACGAAAAATATACATACAGAGCTAATTAACAGAAAAGGTACACAGGCAACTACCAAAAAAGGTAAGAACAAACGGAACAAGTAAACAAGATATGTACAAACATAACAACTAAACAAGATTAGTAAAAAACGAAAAAACTAAACAAGATAAGTACAATCGGGACCACAAAACAAGAAAAGTAAGATCAGAACAACTAAACAAAATAAGTACAATCGGAACGACTAAACAAGATAAGTAAGATCAAACCAACTAAACGAATAAGTACAAATGGAACAACTAAACATAATAAGTATAAACATAACAGCTAAACAAGATTAGTAGAAAACGGAACAACTAAACATAATAAGTACAAACATAACAACTAAACAAGATTAGTAGAAAACGGAACAACTAAACATAATAAGTACAACCGGAACAAATAAACAACATATGTGCAAACGGAAATTTCAAGAAAGATAAATACACACTGAACTACTAGACAAAATATTTCAGAAATGGAGTAGTTCTATTTATAGCCAACTCTAAAATCCTCAGTAAATTTTAACACCTACGATTACAGTTAACAAGGTTTAAAGCTAACAAGACCAATCTTTAATCCTTAAGAAACATTAATGGACATATAAAAAGGGATAGAAGACATGAAGTGGGGCTAAAGAAAATATGGAGCATAAATGTAATTGACTTCTGTAAGACGTCAGCAGTTTTCAAGTTTCAAAGTTCCTTATAGGTCATGTAAAGAGAAAACGAGTTGTGGACTGTTGGTATTCAATGGTACCTAGTAATGGACAAAAGCTGAAATGCATTAATGATTTCATTCTGAAAAGTCGAAGTAAGACAAAATGAAGCACTACGATCTCGATAGAAATTGCACAGGATTTGGTGATAAGACTGGGTTAGAAGAATAGTCGAAATACTAATAACATTTAGGGTAACCCTTTAAAAAAATTTAATTTCAATGGAAGAAAGAGTTTTAGGATTTTATGAACATTGCCTGGGAGGAAACAACAAATTAGAGCATAGCAAATGTTCTAGTAACCATCCAGACATACAAAGCGCAGTATCGCGAACCGTTCCCTTATGAAAAGATAGCTAGATGAGATATGTTTGATCATGAACAACATCAAAACTGAAAGCACAGTCTTAGAGATAATGACAAAGGAACAAAATAATTAATTTGACCTTGTACTTACTTTTGATATCTTTTAATACACACACAAATATACATATATTTCATATATATATATATATATAGAGAGAGAGAGAGAGAGAGAGAGAGAGAGAGGGAGAGAGAGAGGGGGGGAGAGAGAAAGAGAGAGAGGAATTTCAAAAAAGTCATCACGAAATCTACCCATGTGAGCTGATACTGAAATGCGAACACACAGGCCAACATGCTACCTTTTTAGACTTGGACATAACAGTCAAAGATGGATTACTCTTTTACAAGCTATTTGACAAACGCGATACTTTTCCTTTCCATATTGTCAAAATGCCGGATCTATCTGGAAATTTACCTCATCATGTGTTCTATGGGTCAATGCTATCCGAAACTCTACCTATCGCTCGTGCTTCCCTTCTCTACGATGAATTCATCGTCAAGACCAAAGAACTTTTCGGTAGGATGGTGACACAAGGAGCCTCCCAAAATAAATTAAGGAATGTTGTGCGTAAAGTCTATGGCAAACATTTTGATGCTTTCTCTTCTTTTGACAAAACATGTTTCCACATTACCTCAGATTTGGCTGTTCTGTGAATTTATTGTCTTATCTTCTGTCCTTGACTTTTTACCTTCTATTCTCTTCCTGATCGATCGCTGATAGCCTGTACTTAACTGTGTGTAGCTGATGGCAAACTTTCCATCTTTTCCTTCCGTAATCTCTCTCTCTCTCTCTCTCTTTCTTTCTTTCTCTTTCATCATGTTTTTTTAGATCTTTGTAACAGAGGGAATGCCGAGAATTGGGTATCCGTAACACATGTGGAAAGCAGCTACTGCCGGTCACAAGCCCGGGACCTCTGTTACCATTATGGTCTCTCTTATGTCTGTCTCTTATCTAAATTTCTGAACCACTTCTTCTATGGCTTTGTTTATGTATTGTATCTGGAGTCGTGTGAAATTTGTTTGTGATTTAAGAGGGTTTTTTTTGTTATTACTTTGTCAAAATAGAAGTCTTAACATCTGCCTGTTTGGAGTTTACTCCTAATACTATATATATATATATATATATATATATAGTATTGGGATCAACTGTAACCTCTAGCCCAAGCCTCCTTAATAGATAGCGTCATAAACTTCTATGTGTCTATGTGAATGCTACTTTCTTTTCTTGTGTAAAGTTCACAACATACTGGCACCAAGAGGTTAAATAAATAAAATAAATGACTATACTAAAACAAAATTATTGTTAGTAAATATGTGAAGGAAGAAATAAGAAATGAAAATTTCAGTAGCATTTACACGATTGAAGTTGATGTGAGCTGAGATAATTGGAAAAGGAATAGCATTCCTTAAGAATATCTGCAAATACAAAATGAAAATCAATAGGAAATAGTAAAATACTATCCAGAACAGTAAATTAAATAAATGCTGCTTGTTAGAGGAACCCTTCTTTAATCTTCAAAATTGTTGAGTCTTAAATATAACAACTGGATTATTTTTCAAATGAAAATATTTCTATTATTAACTGAAATTCTCTCTTTTCTCGATCGAAGTGATGACTTCCATTTTACTTTTTCATGTTTTTCCCTTAAGTAGGATAAAAATGATATTAAGTCACAGAATTCTTGATAAACTGACGTTTATCTACATCATTTTGGTTGTCTTTACTGAATTCATAAATATAGATTTAAAAACCAAAACTAATCCACATGTATATGTGTTTTTATATCGACATTTACTTGATATTTTTATCTTTTTAAACAAGCTTTTTGCATTTCATGTTATTCGTTTCTCTCAAAATTTTCATCCCTATGCCACTGTTAATCCCAGATGCAATTTGATATACCTGCACACATACACGCACACACGCAAACATATATATATATATTTATTTATCTATTTATATATATAGTATTAGAGTGAAACACTTAGAAAACTTTAGCCAAAGATGGAACTGTCTGATGAAATGACAATAATGGGACAATCCATACATGAACAATCCACACCACAACACAAAGGACAACACAACGAAAAACATAAGAATGAACTATCCGCAGAGAGAAAGAAAAATAATAATTTATGAAGGATAGAACTATGGTGAAGCGTGATGAAAAATGTTAAATGATAGATGACGAAGAATAATGATTAAGATGATGATAATGACTAAGAATAAAGTAGATACCATGGATCATCAGTCGATTACCATGTCAACCATTTCGGCATTTAAATATATATACATATTTATATACACATATATATACATATATATATACATCGATACATGCTATTTCACTACTGAACTTTAATGGCAATGATTAGACTTTAATTAATTTAAGTAGAACACTTTTCTTGGCTTCTTACTTTTATTCTAGGTTCCCTATCTTGTGACGTATCCCATCATGCAATGTCATTGTGATCTGTCATTAGCAGTCTAAAAGACTACCAACTCATGCAAAATTCTACCCCTCTCCTATCCATTTATTTATATTTATCTCCAAAGAATTCGTCTTTTCCCACTGTTCCTCTTTTCTTTAAGTTTTCATCCAGTCATAGGTTATTGAGCTCATTATTTTATAACGTGTATCCTACAAACCTCATCTGTTTTTATACTTAACAGAACAACATTTAATTTGATGGATCTCTAGAAATAATAATCCGATCGGTTGAACATGTAATTGACTATTGCACAAAATGCAGTTGTTTTACCATTCATTTATTTGTTCATTATGACTGGTTTTGATTGATAGATGTATTAGACTTGTCATTTTTTATCAGGCTTGTCTTCAATCAATGCCTATTTTAATAATCGAACATGATGTACATTATAATACTAAATGTCAGAAACTGTACTAGTTTTGATATTCTTTTCTTGAATAAGGTTATCTCAGAGCGTTAACTAGTAGTGATAAGAGCTCAGCGTAATTTATACTTAATATACTTATTTAACTTGTCCTAACCTCTTACGTTCAATTTGATTGGAGATGCCATCATATCAACAAACAAAGGCTTGTATTTAAACTGCAGTATGCTTCTTATTTGTGAAAAACGGGAAAAACTACATTTCTTCTATATCTGGTGCAACTAAAATATTTTAAGACGACAGCTTTTAGATGCACAAGAAATACAAGATATGTAACTATTCCTCAGGTTTACCATCTTGACTCTGCTTTTCACAACTATTGAGCTCTCTGCAAAAAAAATAAAAGTCTTTATTTGTAGTGTACACACATACACACACACACACACACGCACATATATATACATATATACATATATACATAATAAATTAATCATCATCATCATCATCATCAATAGGGCGCACCCGAAATCCTGATCAGCATTTTCCACGAGTTCTTCATCGGTTTCTGAGGATCGAGTATTGGAGGACCTGTGTCTTTCTGGAGCAGGCTTGCATGGTCCAGTGTAGGTCGGCCAGCATTTCTAACTATGGTGCGGTTTCCACAGCACAGTGAGTGCTGCAGGTTCTGCACTTTTGAAGCAGTGTCCTACGAGGGGTAGTTTGCGTACTCTAATGGTATCGGTAATATATGTACTAATTGCTCATTCAGTGCTCAATCTTTATTTGATTCTTATGAAAAAGGAATTCTATAAAATAACTCAACCTAGAATGGTATTTCTGTGAATGAAATATGTTGTCTTAACTGAATGAGTTATTTCTTGACTAAATTCACTTATTTGAGACGCAGACTTAAAAAAGTTCCTTGAGATAGACATTCCAATTGATGTCGTTATAGCATTCCCAGCAGGCATTGAACAAGGTCACAAATTTGAGGATATTGAAACACCACTACTGTTTAATAACAATTCAAATACAATCTTGCGAAAGATAATTTTTTTCTGAATTTTTCTGAATGGTCTAAATTTAGAAGAATAGACGGTAAATATCATTTACATTGGTATCGCTTTTCTCACGAAAACAAATATCTCAATGGTTCAATAACTAAAACCCCCATACTTCTTACTTTTATTCAGACCGATTAATGTAATTTGTATTACTTCTACAGAGAGGCGAATTACCCCTCGTTAATCAAAACCACAAAGATAAGAGAGATAGACTTACTTACTTGAAATATTTCTATCACTCTATTAACCATAGCACTGCCGAGGCTCTTTGTCTGTAAGATACCAAGCTGCGTGAGGTCGCATATGACAGCAATACCATTAATCTGTGTTTCTTCACTTTCAAAAAGCTTTTCCAACGTAAATACAAAAACACGCAAAAGTTTTTCGAAATGAAAAGGTAAGCTCATATTCCATCCAAGAAAATTAAAAGTCACAATTGCTCTTCCTTTGTTATCACGTTGTGGCAGTACACCCACAATTGCCTGTTCTAATGTTCTTTTTATGTTCTTCTTGGTCAAATTCCTGAAAATCTCTGGTTTGCTTTCCCTATTGTTGTAATACCTTTCCAGTAAACGGTATGTTTCCTCAACATCAAATTTTCGCTGTCGCAGAAATTTTAAAAGAAAATTGTCTGTGTGTTCATCAAAATTATTTTCTTCCTGATGAACATCGATCAATTGTCGTAAACCTCGTAAGCAAGCAGTACGTATTTCTGGAGTCTCACCAAGCTCAAAATATGCTCTGCGTATTGTTTGAGCAGGGATATATCCTTGACCACCTAAAATTGGACCATTAGGCTCCACTAACTCTTCGTCTGGAACATAAACATTGCCAGAATTCAAGCGAAATTGACTTGGCATCATGCCTAGTGATTGATCATATGTCGATGGCTGCATGGTAGCATATGGATAATCAGACAGAAACACGACTTAAGTGGATGATAGCATTAGCACAAATAGGCTTTTGTATAATGGAATATCACAATTTTTCAGCTATTGAATCCAAGTAGATTGAAACCTCACAAAATCAAATTGCGTTTGTTGTTAAATATTTGAGGCTTACGATAAGAGAGGCCGTAGCTATTTCCTGCTGTTTTATTCGCCACGATTAACAACTAAAGCTTCATTAGAAATCTTCAAATTTTAAATCTCAAAAACCTCACCTTATTTGATTGTTTATGGGCTTTTCTTTATATCTTCTATATATCCATAGCTTCAAATTTCATAAACAATGTACTCTCCTCTTTGTGTTGACATCGTAGTTCCACCATTATGTCAGACAACCGAATCTTGATGTAAAACGTTAAGTTCCTCCTTGAAAAATTATTCAATATTTCCCTCCATTTAACATTTTAATGTTATTAATATGTTACTTCTTTGATCAGAAGAAAAAGGAACTTCAATCGCTGTTTAGAATCAAAATCGTAGATCAAATTCTGTTAATGCTGTCTCTTGGGTTCTTGGTATGCTTCAAATTATGAAAGAGCATGGACTCTAGCACAAAAATATGAAAGCGTCCTCACAGTGATTCTCACAGAATGAAATCTTGGTAGTTATTGTATATCCTAACGAGTTCCACTACGTTTCTGTGCAACCAATTTAACACAAGAACGACAAAAACACCTGTGTATTTGTCAATTTCTTTTTATAAGCTCCATTTGTTGACTAGGAAACCTTTTTTTTACTTTACAACATAGAACAAAGCATCAACACTAGAAATATAATATTAAAGATAGCTTTGGTGGATATATAAGTGAAACAGCTGTAAGCGTTCTATATAATGTCAGAAATATCATCACTCGTTTGTTTCCGTTCGTTTACGAGTAGTAAGACAATGTGAAAAAGCGAGATTGTGTGTCGGTCACCCGATCGTGCTTTTTTTATGTAAACTTGTGGCAGGTGTATGATAAGCTTTTCGAGCTCAATTGAAAAGAGGCAAAGCTGTTCTCATTCATGCGGTTGAATTCATTCAAAACATATAAGCACGTGGATTTTAATGATGACGTTGTGTTTTAGGTATGCATTAGAAAAAGTATACCTAGACGTATTTTGGTGAGGTAAGAACACAAATCAGAAGGTGACCGTATTGCTAAAGAGAATAGAGCCAGAAATCATTTAGAGCTTTACCAAGAGAACAGGTCATAAAGTGATTATCTCTTACTGAAACAGTGGAACATTTTCAATGGTGTTTAGTTTTGTGTTTTCCACACAATCAAAGTATAAGATTGATGAAGCTATCACCAGCTGTACTGTGCTTAGAAACGCCCAAATCCTCTTTACGTCATTTTTCTTATGGCAAAAAGATATCTGTCCGGTAAAGTCGTTCCAATTGAGACAAGAATAAATACACCAGGAATTCTAAAAAAGAAAATAGCTTCACTTTTTAGTTTCATACTTTATTAAAAGTTGAATGTCACTTTAAGGTTCAAAATTTGTAGATTTTAAGGAATTTTGAAAATCAATTAGTTGGTAAAATTTTCGTTATCAGATAATATAAAAAGAGAACATGCAAAGGGGAAAAGAGTTGGCAAGCTAATCCAATTCTGTATCATAAACAATCGAATGAGATGTGTATAGTGTCAGTCTCATATTGATATTTTCAACTTTAAAAAGCTCTAAATTAAGATTTAAATCCAATTCCAAGTTTAAACTTTTTTTGCTACAAAACCGTTTGGGGTGAAAACTGGTAGTTTTTATTTAAATTTCTTTTACGGTAATTGCAGGTTTAAATCACAACTGGCCTTTTTCACAAAACCTTTTTTTCTATCTTACTAAATAATTAATAAATGGTCCTTGTGAGTCAACCTCCAAGCTAGAAATTGTCATTTTAAAGGCATATTTTGCGTTTTATAAATGTGTCTAATAATGGTCTCATATCTTGAATTGTGATTTTCATTTGTTTAAGGGCGATCTTCTTAACACATCATCTTGAATGAGAATACTTCATACAAAGAAATTTTCGTTTTCCCTGATGAGGTGTGTTTAATTAAATATGCAATGGTTATTTTTTTCCTTTTATTTCCAGGAGAGCCATACCAAGGTCATAACATCTAACCTTCAAAAGATCCCTTGTATTTTTTACCGAAACAAATAATAATAATAATTTCCTTTTTTTTTAGTTTTAACGTCATTTCCCCCCAGCAATTGGGGCTCAGACGGTGCCCTTCAGAGGGACTTTGATTTGGCAGTGAGGAATTTCTTATCCGGGTGCCCTTCCTGACGCCAACCAATGGCTTTTTTTTCTTTGAAAAGTTCCGAATTCTTCTCAACAGCTCAGGGAATCAAACCCGGAACTCTTGGTTAGTGTGCAGTTGCACCAAGCATTAAGCCAAGGGGCCTCTGAAACAAATAATAATAATAATAATAATAATAATAATAATAATAATAATAATAAGTTACATTCTATCGTTAAAGAAGCAACAAAATTTGCTGAGGAACTCGAATTAGGCCTTCAACATGCAGCTGAAGAGAATAGAGGTGAAGAACATATTTCTGATAATGCACACAAACTGAAAACATTTGCGAAAGTAAAAGGGAAAAAAGCAATTGGCGAAACTTGGAAAATGAAACCGCTTCATGGACAGTATGCAGTACGCAGCCAAAAACCTGATGTAGATTTATCAGACACCCATAGGTGGCTTAACAGTGCTGGTCTTAAAGCGGAAACCGAGGGATTTATAATAGCTGCACAAGACCAGAGTTTATTAACCCGAAACTACGAAGCAAATGTTATACGTAATGGTGCCAATCCGAAATGTAGATTCTGTGATAAAAGTGTCGAGACGATTGACCATTTGGTTTCAGGTTGTCAAATCCTAGCGCCAAACGAGTATACTAATAGGCACAACCGTGTAGGTCAGTATATTCATTGGAAAGTGTGTAGCTACTATGGAATTGAAATTGTTGAAAAATGGTACGAACACCAACCCTTACCAGTAATAGACACCCCACAAGTAACCATATTATGGGATTTCCCAATAAGAACGGACCGGACGATTCAGGCTAACAGACCGGACAT
>RDPX01000538.1:70374-84262 GCA_003991215.1 Morbakka virulenta
GTCTCCATTATTTTCTACAACTCTGAAACATGGGTTACAACCAAAGCAATGAAGAAAGAAATCGACTTCTTTGGAACAAGTTGTTACCGGTTCATCCTTGGGATTAGAAGAATAGACAGAGTAAGAAACGATGAAATACTCAGACGTGTAAAGAGAGGTAATTTGAGCGATAAAATGTTCCAACGTCAGCTGAGATCGCTAGGGCATTGGATAAGGAAGGATGATATCATAAGTAGATTCGCTTTGTTCGAGCATTTCCAAGAAAGAAACCGACGAGGAAGACCTAGGCTAAACTTTATCAAGCACATACAAAATATCACCATGCTGACGCCTGAAGAACTCAGAAGAAGAGCCCTGGATAGAAGAGGATGGAGAAGAGATGTGGTCGGGAGGTTTGACTTACAACCTCCAGGCTGAAGTAAGTAAGTAATCGGATATTAATTTGGAATCCTGAAAAACAAGTTTCTACATCGGAGAAAGGGAAATAGTATCTGTTCGTCACGCTAGATGAGCTTTATTGCACTTTCGTTCTTGTTTATGCATTTTTATATCTAAACTGTTGATGTCTTCGGTGATAGATGATACACTAAAATGTCCCTTACAATATTTTCTAAATTGCTTAGCAAGAGATTACTTAATCCAACCTTGATTGTACGTACCATTAAACTGGTTTCATGCACGTGGGACGAAGTTGTTGTGATAACATTTAGACATTGCTGAGCTATAAAATACCAATGACATGATATAACTTCGTTTGATTAGCATCTGAGCAATATGAAATGGGAACTGGAACACTCATCCATCATCATTTATCATGAGTTTTCTTTCATTTATCCTAATATTGAGATCAAGGACTATAGAAGGGTGTACTGATGGTGGTGCTCCACAGATGTTGCATTAATGGTCCTATATGCATAGCCAAAACAATATCCATTACTTGTAAAGCACAAATCTTAATGAAAACAAACAACTGCGATATATCGAAGCTTGTAACTTGTTGAGTTTTAAAAGATTCTTGGCATACTTACACTCATACCAATAAAGGTAGAGATTTGCCTGAAAGGAGCAGGAGTGCTTTCCATAGGAAAATTGGTACAAGATGAATAAATATTTTCAAAATTATAAACCGATTTTAATATTTCTGGCTTAGTGTTTAATAGTTTAAACATTTACATTTATATATATTACATTTACATATATTCTGGAAAGCGAATTGTTCTGGGCTGAGTTCCTGTTTTTAACGAGTTTATTCAGCTCCTTGTGGTTCTCATGGAACTAGTTCTCATGCTTCATAACAATTTTTTTAAATGGCCGCCACTGGTCTTCTACCTCACGGGATGACAGGTGTTTAAGTTTGTTGTTCAGGTTGGTTTCAAATTCTACATCTACCTATTTTGATTCCGCTGATTTCAAGCTTCTGCTAATGGAGCATTGGAGGAAAGTGGTGGTCCTGATCATGATGTGGCCAGTGTTGCAGTTGGCTCTTCCTCTTTCTGTATTATCGAGGATGTTAGCCAGATTACGTTGTCGTGTGATTACAATGTCAACGAGGTGCCAATATCTAATTCTTGGGCGCATTTAGGTGTGTTTGTAAGCAGGTTTACTATTAAATGTGTTAGCTGATGTTCTGTGCACAGGAAAAGTAATAGAATTAGCATTAGCAAAAGTCATTGTCTTTATTCCTGAATGTCCTGTTTAGATGAGGTTGATTTCACGATAGATGTCTTTGAGGGAAACATTGAAAGAAAAGAAATTGATATCGAGCACCTCGTAAGTGATCAAATTATTTTATCCTCTTCCAGACGCCATTGAAAATGATAATGGCGGTGAAGAAGATATTGATAATTTAAAAAATGATTTAGATACCGTATTTGGTGCTGGCAAAATACTTGATTAAGCTTTTGTTACAGTTAAAAAAACAATACTAGAGGCAATAGGAACAAAATGCAGAAAAGCATCCGAATCTCAACTGGAAAAGAAAAGAACATCCAGGTACCAAAAAGAAATTTGTTGTAATCAGTGAACTTCTCTTGGATCTTAATTGTCTCAATTGGCAGTCCACTGCACCGGAAATCTCTTAAATATCCAACCATCTCGATAAGCTAACAACACTAATTGTGGAAGGAAGAAATCGGCATGCAGGACAAAGTGACAGTTGGTTAGAAACATCAAAGGAAGAAGCTAAAATATTTTAGCCATCTACTTCATGATGGTGATAAACAAGTTACCCTCAGTTGAAGATCATAGTCACTAAGACGAGTTTTTGTAATATAGCTCTTTAAGACATTGAAGCACGGACATGACTTTAAACCATCTAGAAAATTTGCACTTCGCCAATAATATTAAAAAGGTGATTCAGACAAAGTGTTTAAGATGGACACCATTACTCAACATTTTTAAAAGCCTTTGCATTTGGAAACATTAATTATCAGAGTGTCCATCAACATACGTGCACATATTCAAGCGAATATCGAGCATGAAGCAGAACATTAACTTAAAAGCAAATAAATGATGAGATTTAAAATATTGGTGTTATTGTGTTATTTAATAAGGTATATTTCCCAGATTCAGATTTATCAAGAGTGGAAAACCTCAGCAGAACTCATTTGGGGGGAGGGGGGTCATTAACTTAGCAAACTTTTGAGAAATGGCTACTGCTTTATTCTCCTTGACAACTTTTTTAACAGTCCAACCTAAATTTTTAATTGCATGAACAAGAATTTTATGATTTAAGAAATGTTCGGTCTAAGCGCAAATGGATGCCTAAAATAAAGAAGAAAAAATAGCTGAAGAGAGTGGGTTACGAATCCCAGTACGCTAATAGAAAATATATGTGAAATGGATGGTAAAAGGTCTGTGATGCTTCTTGAAAGCAAGTTGAAGAGGATTGCAAATATTTCTACCTTGCAATGTGGCCCAAACGTTTCATCCACTAAGTATCCATTCAATGCACAGACGTAACAAAAGATCACAACACATACATGGAAAGAGTAGACGTAATCGCTCTGCTGAAATCAGCCCACCAGGTTGAAAGAAGGTCAAAATATTAATTTTTCCTTGGCCTATTATTTGGTTTTCTTAATTTTGCTTGGCAAAAAACTCATATTTTTTTCCAAAAGCTATTGATAACACTGAGCTGATCGTAAATTATTTTAAAGTGGTAATTGTAGAGAGAATTACAAGTAGGAATACACCTTTCCCAACTTACTGACATCAAAATCTTCGCGAGAAACTCAACCTTTTCCAAATCCATTATTCATGATTTAGATACAAAGCTTGTATCAGCTGCAATGTATTATTACACTTTATCATTTTCACAAATGTAACCGTTATGGTAAAAAGGTACGGCCATTCTTTCTTGTATTGTTTCTTTCAATCTACACTGTGATATAATCTCATCCTGTAAGAAAAGCAAACTACCTACCTTAAACATTGTCTAACAGAAGTCCTAGTGTTCATTTATTTATTCTATTTCAATGTCCATTTTTACTTTACACAGGAAACTTTAGAACATATAACATGTATATGAGTATCATTTAGATTTCAAATAACATAATTTTCTGTTTTCCGGTGTGAGTCGAACTTAAGGATTAAGATAAATACTGTAATACAGTATTTTTACTTTCCACGTGGGGACAAAAAAGTCGCACCCCCTTTTTGTAAAAGATTTTAAGTCTTTCCAAATTGAAAAAGAGACGTAGGTCTGTCCATTACACTTACTAATCATCGCTGTCTTTTCCCAAGTCTCTTGCTGATATCACTTGCTGATGATAATATTTTTCAGCCACTGAAAATACTGTAAGATAGAGAAAACAGAAATTGTTTCTGAAAATAATTTTATCAAAGACAGGTTACCTGAGCAGTATAATTTGAGTGTTGTTTTTAATAGGCCTCCTTCATTTCTTTACCTTTTGTTATTTGTCAAAGCCTTTAGTTTTTTGTTTTGCTTTTTTTATGTATTAGTCACCACACATCAAGGCTAAAAGCTACTAAACGATGAGGGGTAAAGTTAATTAAATCTACTTTTCAGTATATTTCTTTCTCAGAGAAACTGTTATAGTTCTTGTCCTTTGATTTATTTTTACGCTTAAATCCCCTTTTTATCAGACTTTTAAAAAATCTATATCATATTTTTAATCTACCTCGTATTTTAACTCTGGGCTTGCACCTAATATAGCAAGCGATATTAAGCGATATTGTATATTCATTTACCTTTTCAAGGTTAATGAATACACAATAAAGCTTCTATTGGCATTCCCAATACTTTTCTGCTCATTCTTCTCAAGATTACATCTTTGCCCTGAGAATGACAGGACATAGATGGTATCTGTTTTTCTTTTCTTGGATGCACAGCCGAACAGTTCTGAACTAATTCCGATTTCTTCATGGACTCTCTGATCCATCACCATAAGGGGCCATAATGAAAATAAGGTCTTCATGATCTGTATTATGCTACCCCTGCCATCTTTTCTCTAGATTACCGTTCCGCCTGTTTGTTTCGTTCTTTTTTGTTTCTGTTTAGTCTTATTTTTTAACTATTTTGGATAACATCGTGTATTAGGTTTTTAACATTTACCTTGGAACATTTGTATTTTTTTTGTTAGTGGCGAATAAATACATACATACATACATACATACATTCATACATACATACATACATACATACATACATACATACATACATACATACATACATACATACATACATACATACATACATACATACATACATACATACATACATACATACATACATACATACATACATACATACATACATACATACATACATACATACATACATACATACATACATACATACATACATACATACATACATACATACATACATACATACATACATACATACATACATACATACATACATACATACATACATACATACATACATACATACATACATACATACATACATACATACATACATACATACATACATACATACATACATACATACATACATACATACATACATACATACATACATACATACATACATACATACATACATACATACATACATACATACATACATACATACATACATACATACATACATACATACATACATACATACATACATACATACATACATACATACATACATACATACATACATACATACATACATACATACATACATACATACATACATACATACATACATACATACATACATACATACATACATACATACATACATACATACATACATACATACATACATACATACATACATACATACATACATACATACATACATACATACATACATACATACATACATACATACATACATACATACATACATACATACATACATACATACATACATACATACATACATACATACATACATACATACATACATACATACATACATACATACATACATACATACATACATACATACATACATACATACATACATACATACATACATACATACATACATACATACATACATACATACATACATACATACATACATACATACATACATACATACATACATACATACATACATACATACATACATACATACATACATACATACATACATACATACATACATACATACATACATACATACATACATACATACATACATACATACATACATACATACATACATACATACATACATACATACATACATACATACATACATACATTCATACATACATACATACATTCATACATACATACATACGTACATACATACATACATACATACATACATACATACATACATACATACATACATACATCATACATACATACATACATACATTCATACATACATACATACATACATATATACATACATACATACATACATACATACATACATACATACACCCTCTCACAAACCTTTGTTCTTTTCAATTAGAGGATAAATTTGTTAATTTTTACCTCCACTGAATGTCGCACACCATGAAAAGTTTATTCCTAATATTTGAGGATTCGATTTCGAAAATGTTTACAATGCACACATACCCATGTTTTTCATTAATTTTTTAATGGTTTTATGATAATGTCTAATTACAATTTTAAACATTTTTTTTCGTAATTAAAAAAAAGCATTTTTGGCCTTCAAAAGTAAATAAAATTTCAAACAAAAATAGAAATTAATTTAAACATAAACAAACAAAAGCAAAACACAAAAGTAAACACAATTTATAGTAAAGTGTAGTTGGCAGCAAAAAATATTGATTTCTTTTCATTCCCTTGACAATCACAATAAATACTTGTTTGATGAGAAAATAAATATCAATTTGCAGGTCAAGCAAATTGTAGAGACAAATTGACATGAAAACAAAAGCAACATAAAAATTGCAAGCAAATTTTCAATGCGGTGTGATTTGGTTATTCTGTATTTGAACTTGATGTACATAAAACTGAAATAAAAGTCACATTTTAATATTCCTCCAATAGACATATACATACATCGTTATCGTATAATTGGCCTGAGTTTGTTCTCAACTTCTGGCGCTCTTTCTCTCTCTCTCTCTCTCTCTCTCTCTCTCTCTCTCTCTTTCTCTCTCTCTTCCCCTCCCTCTCTCTCTCTCTCTCTCTCTCTCTCTTTTGATTTCGCATGAAGTGGCTAGTAGATAAAAATACTGATTGTACAATAAAATTAAATTATTCAAAATAGCTATAAAATTCTTAGAATTCCGTGTATCTATTTATTTCCTTTTTGTTTGAAGCTGTATATACATAACCCTGTTGCCTAAATAGAATATACTGTTGTTCCACTAATCCTCAGTGATCCTTAATGCGTTGCAATAACCACAGGTTGGAGCTATAATTTCCCCATTCTTATTCTAGCTTGTGCAAACTAATCGCTAAAAAAGACTTGGCCATAGCTGACATTTTCTGAATTAAATAGTAGCATTAAACACAAATAAGCGAGGAGCCGTGGCTTAATGGTTTGTGCAACTGCACCGTAACCAAGAATTCCGGGTTCGAAAAATGACGTTAAAACAAAAAAAAATTAAAAACAAATAAAAAGAATCGAAAAAGGGTACTGAAAACACTTAGTATAGTCCAAAAGTACCTTACAATGTATTATATAAAAGATATGAGAAAATTGCACATTACTCCAATAGGAGGAGCCGTGGCCTAATGGTTTGTGCAACTGCACCGTAACCAAGAATTCCGGGTTCGAAAAATAAAACAAAAACAAAAAATTAAAAACAAATAAAAGAAATCGAAAAGAGGTACTGAAAACACTTATTATATTCCAAAAGTAATACCTTACAATGTATTATATAAAAGATATGAGAAAATTACACATTACTCCGATATTCTAGTTAGATAAATGTACATATAATGTCCTGTCATTCTTCTATTCCTCTATTTATCATTCCCTTGGTGTTCTTGTGTACGTTTTGGTGAATGTTTTTAATCCTTATCTTTTTAACTTAACAACTTCCAAAATCAAACCTCCTAGATTTTATACCATTGCCGAAAGAAAATTTGAATTAAAGACTAATAGTTTGAATTAAAAAGCACAATTACTCCTTATAATTATTTTGTCTTTGTTGCTGTAGAGATGAACTGCATGTTAATAAATTTCATAATGTTGATTTATGATTATATGAAACCTATTAGCCATTACCTTCTTTAACTTTATCGTTAGGTCAACTCCTCGCAAATCATTGATTATATCCTGAAATCTTTTGTCCAATTCATGCAGGAAAAAAAGTCTTCTCCATAACTATTGATTTTAATCTTCACTGTCAATCCTAATTTGAATTGGTTGCCTTTTTTACATTGGAGAGACTATATTCCAGATTAGCAGCTGAAATCTTCTATGAGAGGGTATTACTTATTGCTATTATTATTTTGTATGTAGATTTTGCTCTTTCTTAGAATGAAATGTATGCTTACAAAACTAACCTTGCAATTGCTTTTCAGCAGCTTGATTACGTAGCATCTATGTTTTTGCAACAATATCAGGTAATAATATCAGTATTGCTTGGCATTGTACAGAATCAAATATTTTAATAGTATAATAATAATGTAACATGGCGATGGACATTGCATATTTTAATTTTTAGCTTGCTTACTATATGCATTTAGTTTGTTGCTAAAATACATCTAAAAACGTAGTAAAAGTAGATTAAGTCTTGTTTGTTTCTTATTCAACTGTGTCTCAAGATGCATTGTGGAGATCCTTGTTAAGAGTTTGTAAAGGTTGTGTGATGAAGAATAGTGGTACATAGCTCTTTATGTTCTTTTTCTTGTCTTTTGAAATAATGACAGCATTACGATATTCTTCATTTTCTTGGAAATATATATGCTTTATTTTCATTGTAGTTGTCCAATGTGATTGTTTGATCTCCAGCTTTTTCTAATGGATTCCAGTCAATTTAGATACATTGTAATTGTTTTGTCTTTTTATGCTTTATAAATGTTTCAGTGTGTAACTATTGCCACCTTCTTTTATATTCATACTGATGTTTTGCTATTTGATCCTTATTTTATATGTACCAATAGGCTCTTCAGTTCTTGATGTGTGTTATCTTGATTATAAACCTCGCCTTTTTGGCTGCTTGGTAATGTTATCATTGTGCCTTAGCCACAAACACTGTCATGTTTCCCTTTTAGGAGGATTTTTAATGCTAAAAGTATTTTTCAAAGGCATTAGGTTTTTTGCTTTTAAATGTCCTTTTTAGCACATTTTAGATGGTTTTACGAATCTTTACCACACGACCTGCAATCAAATTTCATTTCTTTATGTGGTTTTACCTGTGGTATTAGTGGTATTTGAGTTAGCATTTTTAGTTATATTTTTAGTACAGGTGTAATTACTTTTTTTTTTCAATTTTTCTAATGTTATCATTTACTTTTCTTTTCTCCACATTCTAAATATATTTTTCAGTTCTATATTGGAATACCATAATTTGAAATGGATTTATTTTTTATCTGAATGGGATCTAATTGATGTGAATACTGATACCAACTGTAGATCACCTTGTTTGTTAATATCTGTTTCACATGCTGCTACTCCGATGCTAATGTTGGTTGCTCTTTTCATATTTCCCCTCGACACTTCTTGATGGTTTCTTGCATTGGCATGATAAACAATGTAGCCACTCTTAAGGGTAAAAATATTCAATTTTTCCTATGTTTTCTTATAATCCAATTATATCCGATAGTGAGCTTTTTTTCTCTCGCTCTCTCTAAAACTTAGCTGCTCTAAAATCTGAAAAATTTGAAGTAAATCTTGAGGTCAAATTAACTTTGCTGATTCTTGATCCCAATGAGATTTTTACTATACCCAATATCTTAACTACCTTCACCAGAATCAAAGTAAAATCTATCTATTTATTTATTTATTTACAAATATTTATACAGGATAAAAACATTTTAATAAATGTATAATTAAAAAGTAATATATACAAATACTGTTATCAACACGTGTCCTGTTAGAAAAAAAAGATAAAACAGGGGATTTAAAACTAAAATGGTAAAAGAACTAAAAAATTAGGAAGTGGCCAAGTATTTTCGAAAATCAGGTATATGCAGATATTATGAATTAATGTGCAATGAACGTAGAATAACCGCTGACATTAACTAAGAGTTAGAAACTTTGGACTGAGTATATGCACTGAAATGCACTGAGGTATCACGTTGGCATGTAATAACTACATTATAAGTCTTAGGAAAAGAAGATCTGTAAAACAATAAGAATCTGATAAAAACTAGAAACTTGATTTTTTAAAATATCTTAAAATTTCATTTCTGTATATTTGCTTCTAAGTTCAAGTGGGAAATATTATATTATATTTGCGATGCTGAAATTGAAAGCTTTAATTTGTTAGTATGGTCCATGCTGGGTTTTTGGCCTATCCAACCAAGCTAAATACAGCAACAAGAAAGGAGATCCTGAGTTCAAAGCAACTTGCAATGTTTTTTATGAGATTGCACTTACAACAAACTGGACATGCAACCGACGTAAAAAACGATGGCATCTGATGATATATCTTCTGAAAAAGGATGCTATAAAATGTTTGAACTGGTGCTACGTTTGATTCTAATGGAGTTTAAGCCACTTAATTATTCTTCCTTAGTAGTCTGTAGTTTTCAATTGATTACCAGCAATAACACGAGTGCCAACATTGTCACACTTTTTCTTGACAAATTTTTGCTAAAGTTGAGACATTCCAGTATGCCGATAATAATTTTCTTTCAATTCCAAAGAAAAATTATTTTCACCAGAACCTATTTGTCAGTTTTTAAGTTAACAAACAGAAAAACCGTTATTTAAGGACTACAGAAGGATACTGTAGGACGTAAATATACTGAAAATCAAATGTGTTAAAAAGGAACTTCTCCTTTACTTACCTCGGTAATTTACAGCAATAAAAATCAACAGACTGATAGGAAACAACAATTTAGAATGCACCTAGTGTGAGTGTCTGGCTATTTACTCTTATTAACCACTGTCTTACCTCAGCCATTTCCATCCGTTAGAAATACAGCATTTCCCACAAAGTCTGAGCTGTTCCAAGGTTACCGAGAACTGTGCACTTTCTATAATGTCAGGTAGATCTAATTTTACTTTCCCATTTACCCTTTAAAATTGCTCAAATTGTACAAGTCACAATTGATATCACTATTACTGTGGGTTCTCTGTGGATTCTTTTAATTTCGAATGCCAGCTGATGATATAAATCCATTTTTGTTTACTCAGTATTGAAAACATTCTTGTCCGATTATGCAGCTACGTCGATTAGTGTCCACTCCTGCATATTATTTCTGACTAGAGTAATAACCCATCGATTGTGATATAGCTTTGTATCGGTATAAAAAGTAAAGTTTCAGGTAATTTGAACGTATCCATTCTCCCTGGCTTCCAACGACTAAAGGTAATACAAGTTGTCGGTACTTTTTATCCAGTACTTTTTCTAAGTGTACCCGCAGGATCACTTTGTCTTGTTGTTTACCGGATTTTCTCTGAGCAAACCCCTTAAATCCGTTGATAATATGTCGTCAGTGGCGGCTGTTCTCTTCTGGTATTGAGGATACAAGTAGTAACTGAAACATGCCACACCCTTTTACAAACGTAATGTTCCCTTGATATCCTATTCTTACAGTACGGTAATTTTGAGAAATTTATGACCTTAACATTTCCTCCTGGAGCTGAACATCAAAAAGACAGATACCATTAGACAATAAAGTATAAATATACTAAATAGACCATAAAGTATAACAAACAATTAGTAGAGGTTGGGAATACAACTCTTCAAAGGAAAACATTACACAATCTCAAACCAATGTCATCTATCTAACTAATTTTACAACATCACCATGTACATCTAAGGCAACATCACCATATACATCTGAGGCATAATAAGATATAATTTATACCCTTTAAATGGATAAGGGTAAGAATTTTCAACAGTTTTTTTTGTGGTGTTAGAAAGAGTAGGTTGGGGTTTGGCAACTTTGCCATTGAGGTTGATGTCTTGAGAAGAATCGTGTCTTAAAAAATGCCTTAAGACGTGCAGCATAATTCATACTTACAAAATTCAAAGAGAATTCTCAAATACTAGTAACAACTTTTCCTCGTGATGCCACTTTAGTTTCCGTAAATACTGATTTATTCTGGAATGGTGTATCATCTTGAGTAAAATTTTTGTTATAGATCCTTAACCAGTATTGTTATTACTATTATTATTATAGTATTATTATTGTTATTACTGGTATTATCGCCAGGTTATTTGAATGATATTGTATTTCAGTTCCAAAAGCGGCTTGAGATTTCTGTATATAAAGTTCTCAGTGATATTATTTTACCTAAGAACTTGTATGGGCTAGTTCTGTTTCTTCAGAGGAATGTGTCCAGTATCAAACAATTTATGAGGAAGCTCCTAAAATAAATATATAAGATCATTATGGTACAATACCTGCATTTACATGAATATTCAGATCGGCAGTGAGTGAAACATGCAAGAGATTCCATTTGCTATGAAACATAAACATAGCAACCGCCTTCCAAAAGATATTTCGTGTGATTTTCTGCTCTTTGATTTGTAGAACGTCATTCTCAATTACTTACTCAACTCGCTATGGTGTACAGTACAGAGAGGTATGCCCGAAAAATGTTCAACGTTGCAATCAGATAGATAGACAGCTTGCTTACAACTCAAAAAAGCTGTATTATTATTATATTATTATGTCCCAGATTGTCTTAATCAGTGATGATCACAGCTTGTAACATGTTGTTACCAAGACTAAAATTTGAAGCAACAAGTACTACATCGTGATACTTTTCTATTTCTTTACATCTATTTTTTTATTCATTCTACTGTCATACAGCATGACAAAGTCTATTATTTTACATTCGTTCTTTTCTTTGTCAAGAAGAATGACATCAGGTCTTCTGGCTTGTCTGACATGGTCTCTCTGGGTAGTAAAAGCACAAAGTAACTTACAGCTATCATTTTCAATAACAGAAATGTAGTTTGTGTTCATAACCCTCTTTTTGCTATTGTCAACACATAGTTTCAACACACCTTCTAATGGATTTTCCTTCCAACACAAACAAAGCGTCGTTTTTACTCTCTTTGGCTAAGAACACTACACTCACTGAAAATGTAATTTACTGTCCCATCTTCCTGTCCACAAATCCGATATTTCCTTTCTTCCTGTGTGTAATATTGGCCTTTAAAACATTAATTCTCATTCCTTGTTCTTGATGTGCAAGAATTCTATATTAAATTTTACGTTAAATTTCTTCTCCTTTAAGCAACATCCATATTTCTTTTCTTGCTTCATCATCCGTTTTTCGTAAAAACTGGCCATGAAGTGTTTTGCCTTTTCATTCCTGTTGTCTTTCAAATTTCGTCTGATTTTAAAGTTCACCTCACTTTTACCTAACAATGTTTCAATCCAAAGTTAGCTAAATCAACAGCATGCTCAATGCTCAGAGATCCTCTGTACCCTTCTTTCTCAGACATGTAAAATCTCTTTCTGTTGCTTTTTTAGGTTTAATCCCTCACGAATCATGATCAATATTTTAGTTTTACGATCAATATCTTGCTTCTTTCATTGGTCTACTCTATAAAGCACTTGCGTGCCTTACTAAACACACTACCCAAATGTCATTATTATTATTATTATTACTATTATTATTATTATTTGATTGAAATTATCAATGTTGTCCAGGCCCACAACAAGGAGCGGAAATATGTCTTCTTACAAAAGCAAAGCTGAAACAGATTGTGCCATGGGAAGACCATCAAATATTTTGTTGCTTCCCAAACGTAAGTTTTTCAATGAAAACTATTATCAAGAATATAAAAAAAGGTTAAACATTTGCATTAAATCAGTAGAAAAATAAGAACATAATGTGACAGGTATTTATAGGAATTGAAGGGGGATAGGTAGGGGGGTGAGGATACCTTTTTTATTTCTGTAGGATATTTGCTGTGCTTGCGATATCGTTTAGGATTTTAGCTATTCCCATGTTTATTTCCTTTGGTCCATACTTCAGTTGTTCTGCGATGATATTGTCTATACCTGCACTCTAATTGTTCTTCAGAGATTTTATGGCCTTTTCTACTTCGTCTTCGATGAATGGTATCCGTATTGCTTTCGGTCTGATATATGATATTTCTATCTGATCTTTAGCATTGAATACTTTCTCAAAGAATTCACTGATTGTATTAACAGTTTCTTCCTCATTTCCTGTTAGGCTTTTTTGGTTTTCTACTAGTATGTCCTCTTCAGATTTATCTCTTCTCATGTGTGTGATGATCTTTTGCATCTTGGTTGAATCATTTTGACATTTTTCTAATTCTTCAATGTTACTTATTGCTTTTTGGTCTTTTTTTTCTTTTAGCTTCTGATA
>RDPX01000538.1:89517-102044 GCA_003991215.1 Morbakka virulenta
GATAGATAAAAAGATAGATAGATGAATAGATAGATAGATAGAAACATAGATAGATAGATAGATAGATAGATAGATAGATAGATAGATAGATGGATGGATAGATGGATAGATAAATAGATAAATAGATAGATGGGTAGATTTAAACAAACGTCAGACATTTGCATGTTGTAAGATGTTTTTCCAGTGGAAATTACACACATTTAAATGAACATCAGTGGCTGATGATCGTTTAAATATGTAAAACTGGCAGTTCCATATTTTGAATAGTTTTTTGTTATTTCTATACTGATGTATATATGTAATTCATTACTACTAATAATATTAATAATATTAATAATGCATTTATTTATCATACTTTTGTCTTAAAAAGTAATCAATTTTCTCTTACATATTCTAATATACTTGGAATCCCATTCATACGTTTATGCATGGTTACAGCTGTAAGCTACCTATTAATATTAAAATTGAAGGAGATATTTAAAGTAGTAAAAAACATATGTGCTTAAAAGGTCTGTTTTTTTATTTTTACCTTGAAGATGAATAAATAGCCTAGCAACGTTTTCTGATATGAAAGAAAATATCATACATGCAGTTATGACTGCAGGCTTTTTAGATAAAGATTTGTCGATTTTACTATTTGAGAGAGCTACCAGATTGAATTAAGTTGGTCGAATCAAGTTTAAAGGGAGTATCTGCTAATCCTCAAATTATTTTATTAGTTATCTTCTCAGCTTAAGTTTAAATGTTTATTTCCATAAAATATAATCAGTTATTAAATCTGAAATCCTGTGAGAGAAATTTCCGATCGCCTCAGCATCAAAATATGCCCCTCCCTTGTAGCTTAAGAGAATTAAATATTCTCTATTTCCTTATTTTCTTGTATTGTAAAGTGGAAAAAATTGAAAGGGCAACAGAATGCATAAAATAAATAACTGTAAACAGTTATCTGGTTCCAGATGATATAATATATATACATATATATATATATATATATATATATATATATATATATATATATATATAGTTTCTTGATAAAGTCTGTTGTAGACAGACGAAAATTTGAAATAATAAATAAATATTTGATTTACTCAAGTAAATGTTGGCATACTTTCTTTATTCACTTCTTGTGTTAAATATATATATATATATATATCTATATATATATGAGGTTATTAACAGATGCACAAGTTTGTANCTCAGCTTAAGTTTAAATGTTTATTTCCATAAAATATAATCAGTTATTAAATCTGAAATCCTGTGAGAGAAATTTCCGATCGCCTCAGCATCAAAATATGCCCCTCCCTTGTAGCTTAAGAGAATTAAATATTCTCTATTTCCTTATTTTCTTGTATTGTAAAGTGGAAAAAATTGAAAGGGCAACAGAATGCATAAAATAAATAACTGTAAACAGTTATCTGGTTCCAGATGATATAATATATATATATATATATATATATATATATATATATATATATAGGTATTGTACAAGGTGCCAAAATTTGTACAGAGTGCATTATAATTGTTTAGAACTTTCTTGAGTGGGAACAAATTGAAAATTAATCAAAGCACAAGGTAGAAACTTTCATTTTAGTATTTGCAATGATCATGCTACATACAAAATCCACTTAGTAACATTTCTTTGTAAACTTATTTGAAGTTCTTTCTCCTTTTGATCTCATTTCACTTCCACAATAGATATTTCTTTCAAACATCAATCTCTGAATCCAACACGCAGGTAATGAGATCATGGATATTTCTAGTGGTACAGCTGGTTTGGCAAATATAACAGCTGAAATGCTTAATTCCGGTCAACTTACAACTCAAGAAAACACATAGCGAAACAATCACGATGTGCTACAGCGACGCAGAGATATTACACAAATAAATAGAGAATGCTTTGAAACGAATGAAATGTATATAAAATTAGTATTAACTGCCTATCCCTGGAGAGATGAATTAGTTTCAAGTGCAAAACCTACGGGAAAGAAAATGATAATGTACTATGTATAATAGATAATATGCTACTGCCAACTTTGGATAGAACAAGATATAGGTGTTGACCTTAGACTTAATCACATTCTCATCATATCATAAAGAAACTGATTTAGAAATCAAAGATTTCCACAATCTTATAGTTTGAGAGAAGGACCTCTATTCATGGAAAAATGTTTTGCAACAAGAAGGAACAATTGTATAAGAATGAAAACTACGAGAGAAACAAGTGCAATAAACAGAGATTACTTTTATTTGTTGTGTTTACTATCTTTTATAAACAAGAAAAGTATCAACTATCCGGGATAAAGCTGTTTCATTAAAATTGATAAAGAGGTTTAAAAATACATATTAATATTCTTAAACTTTTTTTTTCATACGAGGTATTCCCTGTGTATAAAACAAATATTGTAAATGATTGTGATATGAACCTGAAGTATTAAAAATAGGGACCGCTCTTAACTCTGTTTGGTGAATCAATCAGCGCAACATGTCATCCGGTCCAAATATATTAACGAATTGGCGCCATTCATACAAGATACGTGGTATAGCCTAATTATTATATTAAGGTATTTCAGATACAAAATGCATGAATTCATGAAAAGTAATTAGATAAATGATTGAAGTAGTAGAAGAGTATTGACCGCCCTTTCATGATATACCATTTCATGCAAGAAAAGCATTGATTGAAAAATGAAGCGAAGCAGCAAATTTCAATTCCAAGACTGACAGTATTGAACTTGTATTAAAGGTCAATGAGACAACGTGAATAGAAACAAATTGATTTTCGGAAAGGAGCATTCACCCTTACTAAGAAAAACTGGCTTTTAATTGTCAAAATAGGATTTCACCTTTCAAAGGTGAATATCATTTCAATCAATTAGAAACCTGACGTCAGAAGGATTGATAGGTCCTGAAATGGTATCACTTGTTGCCTTTCTTTCTACTTTAAAAGCTAAAGAGGTAATTAATATCCACTATGTTAATTAAATACTTAAAAATTAGGCGATGAAATTGTTATTGTGAACAAGACTTAAATTAATATCCAATGTTGTGCAAGTCAAAATTTAAATATTGCAAGAATCGATCTCTGTTTGGTCGCTAATCTGCAGAAATAGTATTTATTCTTTGCTCTGTAGAGGACGTTTTGAACTATAATGCTCCTCACCGTATTTTAGGACTTTTGATCTATTACAATTTTTGCTTACCTGCTTATTTTTACTTATTTTTTGAGGCGCATACAAGGTTTCTTAAATGATCATACAGGAACACAAAAATAAGAAGTAGCACATTTTGAAGAGGAGGAAGCAAATAGATTGGTTCCTCCTCTTCAAAATGCCTGCCTCCTTTACGACCGAAAAAATGAACGCAATATGAACATTTTAAAAAGATGTGTGCAATTGTTTCCACAGAAACATGTCATGTGCTACGGTGCATTCTTCATAATAAAAGAGATACAGGGGTCAAACTCGTAAGGCTACATTAACTAACATACCCTTCACAACGATTGCCTCACTCACTGCCAAAGAGATCATCGAGTGAACTTGGATTGATAACCTCTTCACACCTACTAGGCCATTTAAGCTATTCCCAAAAGGCAATTTAGGTTTCAAAACTTTGCGTTAAACTGAATTGCTTCGGAAGATGAAGAATATGGAAGGAAAAGGATGTTCATTCTAGGTAAAACAGAAAACTTTTTATCAAAGCATAATAATCAATTAAGTTTTTGACTTAAAATGTTAATCAGTGCTTTAAAACTCACTAATGTTCTCCCGATTTTCATTACAGCAGTATTTGAAATGTTCGAAAGTTAAAAAGAAGAGCTTAGGCAATATCAAACGAAATAGAAATTCTATATATGTTTTCAACTTCATTTACGCTATCGTTTTATGCATTTGGTCGGAAAGAGGGCGCTGAAAGGTTGTCTTGACAACACAGCTGTTAATTGCTACTCCACTGCATAGTGACCTTCTGTGATTTGTTCCAAAGAGGTATCAGCTGAATTTTGAAACAATTTCCTTTTTTGTGATCCTTTTAAGGCCATCAGAGTATAATATTTCTAGGTAATAATAGTGATAGTATTCTTGTATTTAGCTGCACATCCATCATAAATTAAATGGTTTTTTGATATCGTTACATATCATTTGTTCTGAGAAGTTCAAAGTTTCTTTCAGGACATGCTAAACAAATTCAATGTAATGAATGCTAAGATACAAATCACAGCGATTTGGTTGAAACAGAACTATCGTTACGAAAGTATGTAATTACAGGATGTAAGGTGGAAGAAAGTTGATTTCAATGATAGAATGGGATTTCATCCTGAATCACAGATCCTTAATTTTCAGCAAAGTACTTAACACTTTTAAAAGTATTTAGCCAGTAAAATTCAATTTGGAACTTGTCGTTTAAAAAGCAACGCGCAAATCGTAAAATTCAAATCTCCTTTCTTGTGGTCAGAGAAAAAATGGATAATCCAGTTGAGTAAATTTTTATAAAATTTTTAGGTTAGGCAACTAGCTTGACATTTCATTTTGATATAAAACGAGACCTGAATATCAAAATGACAACTGTAAAGTACAAAATACAAACTGAAGTAAAGGTTAAAATGTAAAAATTGAATTTATGTCAAGGTTCCAGTCTAGATTTCCAAAATGCAAAAGAGGCTGGTGAAACCTGCAAACTAAGACTAGCGCTACAAAGTGCCGAGCAGGCTGAAATCGTGAATTTCTAAGAGTGAAGCTGTGAAGTGAAGTGAAGTGAAAGTGAAGTGAAGTGAAGAAGAAGAAGTCAAAACTGCATACTGACAATAGGTTTGCAGAGTGCATGATTGTCTGGTATCTTCTTTTTCTTCTTCTTCTTCTTCTTCAGATATCAGGTCTGTTTGTGCAGACATCGATGACCATGGCTCTCCAGTTTTCTCGGCTGTCGGTCATTCTGATGAGATCCAAAGTTTTATATCTTGTGATCTTGCTGAGATTATCAATGAACTTTGTTCTTGGTTTTCCTCTGCTCTTTTTTCCTATAATTTTTCCTATCATTAAGCTTCTTTCAATCCAATCAGCTCGCATTATATGTCCAAAGAACTTTAATTGGCTGTCATAAATTGTATTGATAAGTAATCTGCTGTAATTTGCTATACGCATAACCGTTTCATTTGTTTTTCTTTCTATCAATGAGACCCTTAAAATTCTTCTGATAAACCATGTCTCCGCTGCTTCTAAACGACGTTTTGTCACCTCTGTAAGTGTCCAACATTCGCACCCATAGAGCAGAATTGACCATATGTAAGTCTTCAAGATTCTGATTTTAGTGTTTAGTTTTATGTTTCTGTTTATAAATATTCTCTTCATGCTGTTGAAGGAGTATTTTGCCATTGCAATCCTTTTCTTGATTTCTGTATCACTCCTACCATAAGGTGTGATGATGCAACCCAGAAAATTAAATTTATCCACTTGTTTAATGTTCTCTCCTTTACACTTGATGTTGCACTTTGGGATTACCGATTTTTTCGAGATAACCATGCATTCAGTTTTCTTTGCATTGAGTTGCAATCCTTTTTTATTGCTTTCTTTTGCTACTGTTGATAGTATTCGTTGCACTTTGTCTTCGGAGTCTGCAATAAGGACAGTGTCGTCTGCATGTCTCAAATTGTTGATGTTGTGGCCACCCACACTGATACCCTCTTGATTTCCAATATTGCGTAAAACCATTTCGCTGTAAATATTGAATAGGTCGGGCGAAAAAACGCATCCCTGTCTCACTCCTCTGCGTATGGTCTGTAGTTGCTATAGTCATTGTCAACTCTTATGGCTGCTTCCTGTTCCCAGTAAAGGTTTCTGAGGACTCTGAGGTCTTTTCCGTCAATGTTAAGTCCAGTTAAAATGTTGAACAAATCAGTGTGTCGCACCTTGTCGAATGCCTTAGAATAGTCTATGAAGCACAAGTATTGATCTTTCTGTACCTTAATGTACCTTTCTATGACAGTTTTCAAGGCAAAGATTGGATTTCTTGTACTCTTATCGGCCATGAAACCAAACTGTACTTCAGATATTTCTGCCAGTATTTTGTGCCTCATTCTGTTCATGAGAACACGCAAGAGAACTTTGGTGAGATGGCTCATTAGGCTGATTGTATGGTGCTGATCGCAGTCCGTTGTGCCTGGATTCTTGGGAAGCCCGATGTAAACTGATTTTTTCATGTCTTCTGGGATAGTGCCTGTATCATATATACTGTTTAGTAGCTTTGTGACAGCTTTCGCACCCAATTCATCTAAGGCAGCAATAAGTTCAAATGGAATGCTGCCAGGACCTGCTGCCTTTGCATTTTTCATTTTCTTGAAAGCTCTGCATACCTCCTCTTCTAGTATTACAAGACCATCTGTGTTTTCAATTTCGGGTGGTGGACCTCTTTCATCATGACAAAGTTCCTCTATGTATTCGGACCATCTGTTTAAAATGTCTTCTTTTTCCATGAGAATGTCACCCTCTTTAGGTTTGATACCACTAGTTTTTGCTGCATATCTTTTTCCTGGAAGTTCTTGTATCTTTTTGTACATAAGTTTGTTGTCTTTTTGTGTTCTTTTCGACTTCAGCGCACTGCATATTAAACCATTCGTCCTTTGCTGAGTAACAGGTCTTCTTCACCAGTTTGTCCAGTTCTTTATATTTCCTCTTGTCACCTTTAACTTTTCTTCTCTCTTCCATTAGATCTAGAATCTCTGGTTCATCCATTTCTTGTCTTCCTTTTTTTTTCGTAACAGGTATATGTTATCTCGCGGTCTCTGATACTGTCTTTTATCAATTGCCAAGTTTCTACAACATTTGACAGTTGGTCAAGAGCTCCGAATCTATTTTTGACGTCGATCGTGTATCTCTGCTTCATGTCCCGATCGTTTTTCAATAAATTCAAAAGGAGTTTTGCTGCTATTTTCAATTTCTTGAGCTTCTTCAGTTTCAGTCTCATTTTGGCAGCTACTGGATTATGATCACTTTCACAGTCTGCCCCTGGCATGGATTACAGGATGTTATAGAGATCCTGAAACGCTCTTGTATCAAGATGAAATCAATCTGGTTCTTGGTTCGTTTGTCTGGGCTTCTCCAAGTCCAACATCTCCTTGGATGATTCTTGAACCATGTGTTTATAACAGCCATATTGTGTTCCATGCACCACTCAATGAACCGTTCGCCTCTTTCATTCCTTACTCCAATCCCAAAGGGACCAACTGTGGTGGCTTCTCTTTCTTTGCCAACCTTTGAGTTGAAGTCTTCCATAGTGATTACGATGTCTTGAAACTTCATTTGCTTCATTGCCTTATCAATGGATTCATAAAACTCCTCAACCTCTGCAGCGTCTCCGTCGGTTGTTGGCGCATATGCTTGTATAATCTCGATGTCGAATGGAGCACTTTTAAGCTTGACTAACGTGACTCTATCATTGATAGTCCAGAAACCTCTCATTGCCTTTGAAGTTTCAGAATCTAAAATAATACTGACTCTTTTTCTGGTGTTGATATCCTCCTGAGTAAATGATTGTGAAGTTGTCTGATTTATTGCAACCCGCTCCCTTCCATCTCACCTCTGAGGGTCCGAGAATATTCAATTTCATTCTTTTCATTTCTTGCTTCACATCGTCTAATTTCCCATTCTGGAGGACTGTCTGTACATTCCATGTTCCTATTCTTAAATATGTTTTCTTGCGGACAGTCGCAGGATTACGATCGGGTTACACCTGTCGCACGTGCTCAACCCTACCGAGAGAGGAATTGCCAGTTTGACTAGAGACCCCCTTAACGCTGTTGACCGAGTTTGAATTGAATTGTCTAACCATGGTGTTATTTGCAGTAGTGTAATTATAATAGGCTGCAATTACTTTCTATAGGGGCAGTGCTCATACTGAGTGGGTAGTCGTAGCCATTGTACCTGAATTGGTATCATCTGCCTAACACAAAGGAGAAGTTGACCAGTTCTGGAAGTACTCTCCAGTTGCTCATCAGTCCATCCATCACCTGCCTGCCATAACTTCACGTACCCTGATCGGGGGGCTAATTGGGTACTCGACCTTGCCCAAGGGTCTTCCACAGGCTAGCGGAGGGAAGGAGGCGCCTTACAACTCCTATTGGTGGAAATGTTTGGTCATGTCTGGACGTGTCTGCTATCATCGAAATTATAAAGTGACATGGTGCTCTTTTAGCACTTGGACAGCTTAGCAAAATTTGCTTGAACGTTATCCAATTTTTGGCAAACGCTGATTGATCTCTACATCTATGTCTCCTATTTGTTTGAGACATTAGATCATTTTAGGGAGGGTGTGTGTGTGTAATAGAACTTATTTTCAACACTTGAATTACTTAAAGGTTCAATAGGTTACACATCCACTACGTTACTTACTTGGTGTACTGTATCCTCAAAAGGCTTTACTTTTAATCATTTTTCAGTTCCGTTAATTTTTTATTTTTCTGTGTTATTATGAAGAGAGAAGCAGTGGCTTAATGATTAGTGCACTTGCACAGTTACCAAAGGTTTCCGGTTTCGATTCCCAGAGCGGGCGAAAAGAAGTTGGAACTTCACAAAAGAAAAACATATTGGTTGGCGTCAGGAAAGGTATCCGGCTAAGAAATTACTCTGTGCAAAAACAAATTTCCGTCTGAGCCCCAATTGCTGGGAGAAAATGACGTTAAAACTAAAAAAATAATAAAGTGAGGGACCAGGCTTTGATAAAAAAATATTAAATGAACAGGAGTAGAGTTCACCTAAAACGAGATGACCATGGAATGTTCTATCTTTGATGACTGTGCTTGATGGAAGTGACAGGTAAGAGGGAGTCAAAAGTTCATATTTTTGCATGAAGTTATGCTATGACGACGTCTTAGTACGCTCACTGAGATTCATTATTGTTGACATTTGTTCAGGTTTCTTGGACTCTTTTCTTCTTTTTCTTCTTCTACTACTTCTTCTTCTTCTTCTTCTTCTTTGACTCAAACGTACTTGGGTTCAAATTAAAAAATTTTTTATAGAAATCTTTGATGAGTGTGGTGTATTTAGAGTTAGTTTATTAGAAAAAGGTATTGTTTTGTCTTTAGAGAGCCATTTGTCTTCTCCTCTTCATGCCTCGCATAAAGAGAAGAGTATTTTATTGAAAATAACTAGGAGAAGTTGAGATGCAAAAATTTTCTATACCAACAAGAATAATTTAAGGCTGTATTTTTTTAAAAGATGGTAATGTGTTTCATCAATTTTTTGCAACTTGCCCTCTCTTTTTTCCAAACATGAATAAAACAGAAGTTAGAACTATTTAAAGTGGAATGCTTATTGTTATCAAGTGACTTTTTACCTAGGAGAACGTCTTGGTATCTACACTTCATATTTGAAATAATAGCTTTAAATCAGTTTATGTATAAAATTGCTAAAGCAGACATAAAGTGAAAATATGATTTGGTAAAACAAGTCATAGCTTGAGAGATGTTTCATGAGATCTAAATCTACAGATACTTCAATAAGAAACAGTTGGTTATCTTCCTTTACAAAGTTCAAGGATGTGTTAAAAACTAGTCCATATGTATTTTTAGGTCATTAATCACACAAATATGATATACTGTATTTTGTTTATTTTTATTGATAGTTATTTCCTTTTATACCGTCAGTTAAGTTTGGTACGACGTTTCACGTTGGTTTTATTAATGATCAGTAACGTGGAGCTATGAGAGATTTATGTAACTTAAATAATTATAGCAAGTAACTTACAGTTAGTGTCGTTTAAATTGTACGTAAAATCTTAGAAGCGTGTGACTTGATGAGGTCGGCAAAACTTGCTTGCTTGCTCAAAACAAGGTCATCTGCAAAGAACAAAGACAAGAGAAGTTTTTCTCGTTGTTCTCTGTGATGGTATCTTTGAAGCTAATAAATAACAAGGGGTTTAAAGCTGACCCTTGGTGCAGCTCGACCTCGATGTTAACCTTGTGCGTTTCCTCAGGTTTTGTTATGACTTTTTTTTGCGCATTCTCGATGCATATATTGAATTATTCTGATGTACCCCTCAGGAATCTTCTTTCTATGACGGTGCCAGATAGGCTCTCTTGGCACTGTGCCTTACGCTTTCTCTTAATACCAGATAAAGGTATGCCTGGTACTCTCGCATCTTCTCATGAAGCATTCTCAGGAAAAACATGGGCTGGACCGTTGACTTGTCCCTCTGAAAGCCATTTTATCTGTCAGAGATCTTAAGTAAATGAGTTTAGAACAATCACTCATAGCCTCTATGCCACTGTAATTAGGGAGGTAGTTGATGTCTCCTCTCTGCTTACAGAGTAGCATAATTTTATCTTTCCTCCAACAAACGGGTATAGTTTTCTTCTGAATGTCTTTCAGGATAACCATTTCATTTCATTCCTACTTCCCCTAACATTTTTACTACCTTGATTGGAAATTCGTCTAGTCAAGCAGCTTGTCCTTTCTTCATCTTATCCAGCTTTGTTTTCACTTCTTTCTATGTATCAGTGCTACCTGCCTTTCTACGTTTGCTACCCTCTTTAATTTCTTTCTTCAATTCCTTGTGTATAACAGTTATTCAAGTAGTCTTTCTATCTGTTTTTTCTGTCATCATTTTCCGATAATATTTTCCAATTCCTGTTCTTCACAAATTTCATTTTATCGGAGTCTAGTAATCTTCACTTTCTTGTCTCGGCCAAGCTGTAGAAGATTTTGGTTCTGTTTACTTCTAGATCTTTGTACAGTTTTTCATAAGCCCTTTCCTTTGCCTTTGCTATTTAAACTTTTGCTTTCTTGTTACATTTCTCCTCTTCCATTTTGTGCTCGTTATCTTTCTTTAGCCTAGGTGTTTTTCTTCTATGAAATGTTTCCCTCTTCTCGTTAACATGCTGCTGCAAATCCTCATTCCACCATCACTATTTCTTCTCCAGGCACTACCAGACTTTAGTATTCTCAGCTCCTCGTTACCTCAACTACGCTTTAATGTGTGTTTTCCCTACGTTGCCTCTTTTTCTTCAGTTTTCTTTTCAATGACCTTGGTCAACATCTCCAGATCCCCTCCACCCTGTGCCTCTTTCAACTCCCACTTTCTTATTTTTACCGGTCGATTACGCCTTTTCTCTCTCCTCTTCCTTTCCATCATATCAGTAACCAGAAGCCTATGTTGAGTAGTTGCAGAGTCGCCAGGTATTACCTTGCTGTTTTTAACATTTGCCAATATCTCTCTTCACTAGGATGTAGTCTATTACTGAGCTATGGATGCTATATCTTAAAGTTGACATATTTATCTTTCTGTTGGTGAAGATATTTCTTATTGCAAAGTTATTTACTTACTAAACATGTAATAATTCATTCCACACTTATTATGTTTGTAATGTCAATGCTGATGATTTGGGACAAGAGCATTGAGATAAAAAAGGCATCACAAGCAGCAAGTTAGATGAGGATGAGATGGCTCTGTATTTCCTTTTAAAGCCTCTACGCCTATCTCGTTACTCTTTGAGGCTGATACACAAATATCTACAAGGGTAGAAAAATAGCCATACCTGACATGACGAGGAAAACAAGAAGAAAAGAAGAGTGTAGACAAGAAAAAAAATCTGAACAAGACAGGAGTTAGCTTATAAAAATCTAAGTTAATAGACAAAAGAACTTGAGACACAAAGTTGATAAAACAAACTGCATGGCGAAAAGCAATGTGGCGACTAAATAAGGTTAGACTTCTATGGGAGATATTTATTGATCGCCGAAGCCCAAGTAGGACATGACACATGAAGAAGGAAAAATAAAAGATAAGCCAGTCCACTTGTTTTCAATTTTTTAGACAACAAATTTTTATTTGAAATCCCTCAAAATATCTAATTAATTTATGAAAACTGTGTATTTTGGGTTTAGAGAAAAAACATGTTATTGCTAAATTATGTGGGTGTGAAAATATAAGCTGGAATAAAACCATAATTCAGCATGAAAATTAGCTGTATTTTGGAAAATAATCTCTCGATTTTTTCTAAGCTTCACAGCAAAATAGCTTCATCAAGTCGTAAAATAAGAAAAAAGACTGATGAACAGTAGGAGATTTTAGAGATTGTTTTGTTTATCTCGTGAAAGAGTTAGTAAACTATGTTCTGTTGATCTTGTGAAAGTGCTAGTAAACTATGTTCTGTTGATTTGTGAAGTGCTAGTAAACTATGCTCTGTTGATCTCGTGAAAGTGTTAGTAAATTATGTTCTGTTGATCTTGTGAAAGTGCTAGTAAACTATGTTCTGTTGATCTTGTGAAAGTGTTAGTAAATTATGTTCTGTTGATCTTGTGAAAGTGCTGGTAAACTATGTTCTGTTGATCTCCTGAAAGTGCTAGTAAATTATGCTCTGTTGATCTCGTGAAAGTGCTAGTAAATTATGTTCTGTTGATCTTGTGAAAGTGTTAGTAAATTATGTTCTGTTGATCTTGTGAAATTGCTGGTAAACTATGTTCTGTTGATTCCTGATGTGCTCGTAAATTATGCTTTTTTGATATCGTGAAAGTGCTAGTAAATTATTTTCTGTTGATCTT